>JAAAKQ030506285.1:0-20055 GCA_010016005.3 Zanna intricata | reverse complement strand
AGAGATATTTTAGTAAAAATAAAAAATGTAAGTAAAAAAAGTTTTTGTGCATTATTTATGAAATGACCCTCGTATTTCTAAATTAAACTTGGAAAATGTGACAGTCGAAGGAACAAATTAACACTTTAGTCTGTGTAATATGTCAACAACGAAAAATGGACCATAATAAATCAAAGAAACTAAAATGGACCTGAAAAGATGTTAAATCAAAGAACTTAAGGAAACCTGAGGACAGATTATTTTATAATATTAATCCAGAAATGAACAATACTTATGATGAAGAAGACGTTTTATTAAGTGAGTGGATCAAATAGTTCAGTGTTCAGCAGTCTCTTTTGGACATAGATTAGGATTTTTACCAAAGAATTAATATTTTAAACTATTGCAGAAACGGTTCTGGGATCTATTTTAATCAATTTTTTAGGTCAAAAACCATACTAAATCACTAATTCTGTCCTCTAATTAAATCCTAAAAATTTTAGTATAGCATCATTTCACCGGGGTAGCTGAAATCCAAGTAAAACCTTCTGCTAGCTGTAACTTGCATACTAAGTTTTTTGAATGTTGATTAACTCCTGTGTTTTTATTGGTTTTTGGTTGAGGGTATCAGCCTGAGTGTCTTAGTGTGGGGGTTATTTTGTTGGTTTTTTATACTTTTTTTGGTTCTTTTCCTTTTCTATTGCAAATTTTTTATGTAAATGATTTTTATGGTTATTTTAATTATTTATTTTTTGATTTTATTGTTAATAATTTGTTGATATTTTTTATTTTACTTTCTTTTTTTAATTAATTTTCCTTTAAGCATTTTAGGACATGTTTATATGAACTGTTTCCATTATGTTCACAAGTAGAATAGGTTATGAAAGTCCTTAGAGAACTCAGTGATATACTTGTGTGTATATGTTTATATTATATTAAGTAGTACCTTTATGTCTATTAATAATCCTTCCACTGGTCTATAAGGGTTATGTATTGTCAAATTATAGTTAAGATGTTGCATGAGTAACAGCTCATTATTAAGTATAATATCAGAAGCCTTCTCCCTATCCCCTTTAATATTTGAAACGAACTGAGAGATAGATACATTGAACTCTTCTACCTTGCATGCCAAGTAAACACAAGTCACTCTATAACAGAAATAAATTTATCAATAAGTAATTAATTTCATGATTTTACGATATTGATAATTACAATTACATAATAAATACAGGTTAAATAGAAATACTTTATTCATAACATAATTATATGTTATACACATATGTCAGGAATGGTAAATTTACTATTCCTTAGATATTAAAAAAGGAACTGTTTTGCCATTTCCCTAGAGGGATTGAAGAAAATTGTAATCAGAACAGTATTACAAGGCATAAAACTGTGCGTCAAAAATAATATTGTTATTAATTAATAAATATAATTATCAATTTAAAAAAAAAAAAGATAAAATATGGGTTCTTTTTAAATTCATGAATACTAATGAAAGTACAGATGAAATCAATATGCAAAATTAATTCAAATTTATTGTAAGATTTTTCAAATTTTGGTTTATTATCAAAAGTTTTAAGCATGTTTATGTGAAGAAAATGACACCTCATTTGAATAAATACAATTTAAAAATAATATTTAATTAAATTTTAATGACTAAAATATTATTCTGTCTAATTAATATCTGTCAATTTTGATAAGGAAAAATTTCCAAATTTATTTTCTCCAAAAAATACATCTCTATTTAAATACTTATTTAAAATTTGAACAAAATATCTAAACCCTTCTGACAAAATAAATTTTATTGAAAAAAAAAAGCCAGCAGACGCCAGAAAACAAATTGGGATGAGATATTAGTTTATATAAACCTTTTTGTTTATTTTGAAGTTTTAAACAATCCCCCAAAGTTTGGCAATCTATTAATTGGTAGGTTACCATAATAATAAATTCCATATAAAATTTACCGATAGGTATAGTTAAAATTGTAACAGCTTTGATATTAGAATGCAAAGATAAAAGAAAAAATTTTTTTTTTTTTTTGAAACATACAGAGCGAGCCAAAAGGTTGGAAACCCTTCAACAATTTTAAAACCACTCCAGACAGAATATTGTAACTTTAAGGATAACATATTGATAAACTTCTTTATCTTTTGACGAGAAAAAAATTTCAACCCCTTCTTGGGGGATGGCCCAGCGACTGTAACTGAAATATTTAAAATGGTAACATCCTTTGTATAATGTATCATTTTAAAGTTTTCTTTAAGGCAAGAAAAATGGCATAAATAAAAAGTTGGTACTATGTCTGTACCCAAAATGGTGGTGGGATAAAGTTTGGATAATGAGAAAAATTACATTGATAATTTAAGCAACTGTTATTACAAGTAAATAAATTTATAAAAAGTGGATTAAATGGATATTACTGAATATATATATAAAATAGTAAGCATAACGTCTGCTTATTTACTTTATATTTCACGTCTGCTTATTTACTTTATATTTCATTTTAATAAATGTTCAAAATGTCCTCCTTCTGTTGTTAGACAGTGAGAGATTGATTTGTAAATAACCAACACGGTATCAGATTTCCTCACAATAATTTATTTAACCAAACAAAAATAAACACTTATAACTCTTAACAAAATCTATATGAAACAATTTAAACTTTTGCACAGTTACTATGGCAGTGTCATTGATCGGAACTACGATACACAAATGAGCCAATAAAAGTTCCCTCATCTTGCTTATATACTGTCCGTTGTACTTCTACAAAAAATACTAGAAAAGTCTACTTGCTTCTATTACTAATACCTACTTTATTTATAAATACAATTAATTACAAACAGAATATATAATTACATTAACTATAAAACTAAACTTTATCAATGTAAATTACCAAAAAAAATTCATTCTTCTGTAAAAATAGTGATACAAACAAAGATACAACCTTACTGCTTCTAGTAGGTTCCATAACTTTCCGCCAAATTCGAAAGGACATGACTTTACAGAACAAAGACTAAACTATTTTAATATTATTAATATAAATATGAAATATTATTAACCATATATTATTACTAAATATTAACATAAAAATTTAACAATGTTTATCACTTTAATTAGTTACATATTTATTTTGAGGACTTCAATATATATGGGGACTTATAATAATTTTGATAAAAATCTTTGTACTACAACAGTGAGCCAAAAGATTTTAGAAATATGAAATTGTATTATACAATCAATCCCTAGTAATATTTTGTGCTGATTCTTAAATTCTATTTTGTAAATCCTTAATATCTTGGGACTTATTATGATAAATACTTTTAAGTGGTTCCATAGAAAATAATTCAATCGTGACTAGTCAGGTGATCTCGCTATTTGACTCCTTTGGTCAATCCATCTTCCAGGAAAAATTAAAATTTCACATACCTGAAGACCGAAATGAAGCAGTACCATCTTGTCAAAACTAAATGTTTTGGAAGTTGGGGCCATCCCAACCCCGTAGAAGACATCCACCTTGTGATGTTCAAGTCGCCACAACCCCCCTATTCCTAGCCCTGATGGGCTTTAACGGGAGTTGTCTTCTTGACTGTCCCATTGATTACATATCACAGTCATCAGCCTGGCATCATTTGGAATGCCACCAATACAAATGCCTTGCTCAGCCTTTGCCTTCACTGTAGGCTACTTCAGACATTTCTTCATTCTGTCTTACTCGTTGCTCTCTGAACTAGCTAACTGAGTTTGCAGAAGCACAAACCCCACGCCTAGTTCTTTAATTTGGACAAGCTAATAGTGATTGTAAAAGTCTCATTGTTATCAATAATTTAGTTAACAAACATACCAAGAAAGAAAATGTTGCTTGCAACAATGGTAATTTAGACACAGTTCCCTTATAGATTGGAATTGAGCAAATTAGACTTAACTTTATTTTCAATTTAAACTAAAACAAGTCACTGTGTGACATTTACTTTTATCACATCTGCCCTTGTCAAGACAGACCTACACCTATGTCTACATGGACTACTACCATGCCCTCGGCAGCATAGTCCCTGTCCCGCTGACACAATTACAAACCTAGACTCGTCTGGATGGTGCTACACCTCATGGCTGCATGGGACCCATGCCTTCGGCAGTGCTGTCACCATCCAGCTAACAGCGAAACTTGTATTTTGAAAACTACTCAACTAATCTGACCATGACTCAATGCCATCATGCCTACCTCTGACCAATCAAATTGCCCCAGCAGTCCCTAGCCACCAGGGGTTGTACTCTATACTCCACAGGAAGTTGGGGCCAATAATGTTATAAATGCTTGAAATAATATGGTAGAGAAGCAAAGCCTCCTATTTCACTGGAATTAAATTTCCATCAATAAATGTAAGCCCTATCAATTATCTACCAACAATACCTGCCCAAATATTTATTCTGACTGGATACTGTGTGTAAGCCTCAAATCAGTGTGGATTAACATCAGTATAGTATTGGCAATTATGGCGCTTTACTTGCCATTTAAAAAGAATGTGCCCTCATCACAGAAAACTCTATTCTTTAATAAATTAGGATCTGCACAAATATTATTCATCAAATTTCCTAGAAATCAAGTCTGATCATAGCCATTTTCATTAAGGTCTTGTTCCTGATGAATTTTAAAACATTTGAAATTTTCACTTTTTAATGTATGAATCACTCGACTTTGGCTAACTTATGTTCTTGTGCGTTAAGTTGTTCTTTATCTTTCTTGTCTCATTTCTCGACTTGGTTGAGAAATGAGAATTCTCAATAGATTCTTGCATAATCTCTACCAATTTGTAGCAGATTTAAGCCTGGTTTTGTAATAGAAACCTGGTTTTCTATTACTATTAGTGATTCCTGTTTCTTCAAATCATTTAATGGTTTTTATTACTGTACCTTTTGAAACACAGTTATAATTATTAAATGTTGCATTAAACAATTCAGAAACTTCATTTTACAACCTAATTATCATCAAAGTCCCTTATCATTAAAAGTGTGACCCTCTTCTGTTCACTACGTTGACATGTTGATAGCAATGTTAGCAGGTAGCACATAAAAAATTAATTCAGTAAAATACAATTATAAAAAAGGTAAAAAAGATATACGTAACAAAAGTGGCTTAAAATGTGATAAAGGTAGACAAAATCAGTTAGCTAACTGATCACAATAAATTCTCATAAGAAACTAAAAATGTAGTAATGAAACAGTCTAAATGGAATATTACGTAACACTGAAGTAAGCTTCAAATTGCAACAATGGTATGAGACCATCAATGATCAGCCAATCAGCATAAAAAATAACAATTTTAAAAAATAAATTTGAATTAAATTAGATCTAATTTTAATTCAATTTAATTTCTTTTTATTTAATTTTATTATTTGAACTTACTAAATCTAGTAATTTTCAAAATCCAAACTTTAACCCTCCTTATCATTTTGGATAAAGACATCATACCAACTTTTTATTTATACCATTTTTCTTGTCTTAAAGAGACCTTTAAAATGATACATTACACCATTAGGTGTAATAGTACATTATCATTAGGTTAATGTATTACCATTTTAAATATTTCAGTTACAATCCTGTGCCCCCCTCCAAGAAGGTGTTGAAAATTTTTTTACTCATCAAAAGATAAAGAAGTTGACCAATACCTTATCCTGAATGTTACATTATTTAATATAGAATAGTTTTAAAGTTGTTGAGGGGTTTCCATACTTTTGACTCATTCTGTGTAAGTAAATTTGTAATTACATTTACATACATTTTAATTCAAACGTTCCTATTCCACAGTGGATTTTGCTTTTGCTTCAATTAACATTTAATTATGCAAATAAAAAGTTTAAAGACCAATAATTTACCTGAATACATAGGTAAGATTTTGTTTCTAACTGACTTTTAATGAATTAATCAATGTCTCTACTTTAAAAAAAACTTTTACAGTTATCATAGTATACTAAAAATTATTTTTTAATGTTAACTACAGAACTGCCACATTATAATCTAACATAAGAGGTTGTTGATGAGACACCTGCAACATATAAAATTATAGAAAAAAATTTAGAAAAAATTAACTGTTAACAATATAGATTACATCTATGTTCAGGCAAGATAAGCTACTCACAATATTTCTTTTGGATGATAATCCATAACTGAATTGCTGAGATAAAACCTCTTAAAGAAATGGAATGATGTTCCAATAACTGCCCGTGGCATAACTGGGCTGAATCTATGACAGAAATCTCGTAACTGAAGTTCATAATGACGCACTAATACTCGTTCCTCAGCAGCAGTTAAAAAATATCCCTCGTAATCCTGCATAAAAAAATAATAAATATATGATAACCTCAACATTTAATTAATAAGCGATTTCAATTTAGGAGGTAAAGAAAGATCTACATTCCTGTCTCTTATAAAGCTACACTCATTAGAAAAGAACACTTATTAGGTGTTTTTAATAGATTATATTTGTAATTTAATATAACTAGGCTGTTTTTCTATTTTTTAAGAAACTTGAATGTGTCTGTACCTGGATGATAAACATAAACACTCAGTCATTCAACTAATAATTTTGTGAAGTTGGGTTTACTATACTCAAACACCATGTGTTTCAAAATGAAACTGGGGTTTTAACGCTATGTAATATTTTTCAAGTTTCATGTACACTGATTAATTATACTTGAAATGATACAGCAACTCAAACAGTTTTAGATATGTGCAAGCTCAAACTGTTTCCTGTACCTTATGCTTGAAAAAGCAAGTAGAAAAGATGGCGACTGCCCAACAGAACGTGTTCTGTGTCAAGTATGAATCTCTTTTTATCTGTTTAGCCTCTGGAACTACCATAAGGTATTACTTCAGAGGATGAATAAGAATGATGTGTATGAATGTGAATGAAGTGTAGTCTTGTACAATCTCGGGTCGACCACTCCTGAGAAGTTTGGTTAATTGGAACCCAACCACCAAAAAACACTGTATCCACAATCTAGTACTCAGATCCATATAAAAATTTTTATCTTTATTAGGATTTGAACATTAGAACTCTCAACTTCAAAATCAGCTGATTTGCAATGTTGCATTAACCACTAGACCAACCTGGTGGGTTGTCAAGTATGAATCTGTAATTATCATTCAGCAAACATTCTGTTTGAGGTACTGTTGAGATCCCCTGAGTGACAATAACATTTGTAGATAGTACAAACAATTTAAAACCACTGGCTTGTCAAGGAAAGGTACAGGACAACTGGGTGTGTCCGAAGACAATGTTAAACATGCAACAGTCTTTTGAGCACAGTCCTAGGAAATCTGTTAGAAAGGCTAGCAGCAAATTAGCAATTCCAGTAATATCTATGTGGAGGGTTTTAAGGAAAGCCTACAACTGTGTCCATATTGCTTACAGCAGTTACAAGCTCTAAAGCCTATAGACTATGATTTATATGCTAGCTTTACAAATGAAATGTTGGCATTGTAATGATGAGGACTTTCTTTATCGTATCATATTCAGCAACGAATCAACATTTCACATTAATGAAAAAGTAAACATTTATAATGTGAGAATTTGAGGAGAGGAAAATCCTCATATAAAGGATTTTTTATTATTTTTTTGGAGGAAATCCTCAGATTTATATGAAGATTAGAAAATTTTCAGAATAATGCAGTGTGAATGAGATTCCCCAAAACTGAATGTTTTTTTGTGTTGTCTTTAGATAGCAAGTTTATGGGTCATTCTTTTTCTTGGAAGCAAGTGTGTCTGGAATGAACAATAATGATATCCAAAACTATGGCTCTTTCCTCAACTGCAAAACAAACCACAGAACTTTATTTGGCAACAAGATGGTGCACCCCCTCACTGGCATAAAGCAGTATGTGATTGATTAAAAGAAATTCTCCCTAACCACTGAATTGATTGCTGGGGACCAGATGATAGTGCTCATTTGCCGTGGCCACCACATTTGCCCAAACTGACCTCATGTATTTTTTTTCTTTAGGGGTTGATAAAGGATCAAGTAAATGTGCTACTGTTAAACTGACCTGAAAACGTCAGAAAAAAATGACCAGATCTGAGGAAACATTTTTGATTCTTCATCACGACAATGCCTCCATTCACATAGCACTTTGTGTGAAGCAGTTTTTGGAAAACAAACACATTACTAAACTGAGAAATCCTTCATATTAGGATGCCTGTAACCTTTTCTTTTAACCTAATGTAAAATCTGTGATATGTGTAAAGGAACATATTTTGAATCAGTCAGCTGATGCAATAAAAAGATATTGACAATGTGTTAAAACAGCTGATAGAAGTTGATTGCTCCATACCTTCAATCAATAGAAAACAAGATTGCATTAGTGTGAAAGTGTGAATGGGAAGAAGAGAAGCATTAGAATTACACAAATATAAATAAGTGATTTATTGCACGAGTCTCATTATTAAAAATAATCACACATTGTACATCAAGTACTTGTAGCAGTCATAAGACCATGTCAATGTTGGAGAGTTTATGTGTTTCTTAAAAGCAGGTAGCAGAATCATAGATGCCATTATAATGGGTGGGTGTCAGTAGCCAGATCAGAATATAACATACATTACTAAAATATGTATTTGGGAAGGAGTAAAACAGTTGATTCATTGACTGAAAGATATCAAGCATAGGTTAAGCTTACTGTATTGAAAAACTATAGCTGTGGATCCACTTCTTTACAGAATTGTTTCTTCATTCTTGCCTTTCTACAATGCAATTTGATAGTATTCTTGGGTAAAATACTAGTGTAAAAAATGGATATTGGGATTTTAATTTGTTATAACTGCTTGGAAGAGATGTGTACAGAAATCATGTAAGACTGGAATGAAAGAACAAAAAGGAGGATTTTGATCACAAACTGATTTCTTAGTGTTTTGGTTGAAGTGCTACTAGCAAAGATGGTGATTCCTGAACACAAAATCTTCTGTGTTTTGCAGTTGTTAAATGTGAATCTACAGTTTCAGTTCAATTGTACTGTAGAAAGTTTAATTGTGATCTTCCAAGTGATAATAACATTCGTCAATGGCACAATTGGTTTGAAATGATTGGATGTCTGTGTATTTTAGACAACTGAGAGCATCATAAGAAAATGTTGAATGTGTCAGGGAGTCTTTTCTGTCCAGTCCTAAAAAAATTTCTTAGGAAGGCCAGCAGTGAATTAACAATAGGGACGTTGACAGTATGAAATGTTTTAAGGAAACACATAGACGTCTATGTTTAAAGCTGTTACAGGCTTTCAAGCCAACCAACTGAAAATCTTTGTGTGTAAAAATCTTCATTCACACTCCTTGCTAGAATATATGTGTATGGGATTGCATGAATGACATTTTCCCAGATTGCTGGATTGATCGATCTGATGAACACAAATTGTTTACAATGGATTCCAAGGTCACCCGATCTGATCCTAAGTGATTTCTTCCTTGGGATTTCATACAGAATCCTGTGTATGTACTTCTGATACCTACTGATCTATATAATTTGAGACACATGACTGAAGTAGCTGTTCCTTCCAATACTCCAGACTTGCTAGTTAAAATATGGATGAACTCTCCTATAGACTGGATATGTGTCAGTTGATGAAAGGTGCTCACATTAAAAACTTATAAGGAAAAACTACAAGTTACTCTTTCATTTCTTTGTGATTCATTATTGTAAATCAAAGTTAAGAGATATTAAATGGCTTTAAAACCCTGATAATCTTTTTTGTACACCCAACATTCAAGAGAAAAACAATTCCACAATCAAATCTTTCAGCATAAGCTGTTCAGGAGAAAGATATAAAACACAACATTCTTTAAGATATAGAATAAACCAGAAGTTTGAATTTAAGTTTTTCGATCAGTACTCGATTCATAATATAAGATAATGTTATTACAAGATAAATAATAAATATGAAAACATAAATTATGTTTTAAAAGTCCATACTAATTATCTAATACAAACACATGAAATAATGTTGGTAAATATATTTTATAAAAAATTACAATAAAATAATGTTTTACTTTAAGGTTTTATAATTTACAATTTAAAAAACACTATTTAAATTATTTTGCTCATATGTACATGTTGAACAGGATTAAAAAAAATTGAAGATTTTTTAAAAATTACTATTATTTAAAAATTTATAGGTATGGAAATATTTTTTTCTGGAAAAGACTGAGAAATATTGATTTTAATTTTGTGAAAATTAATCTGAACACAAATGTTATTTTTAAAAAAGTTACTTTATTTAGAAAAAGATCATACCTGTATTATTTGTGAATATCTAATATGTTCCTTTTTTCTTAAGCATTTCACATATGATTTACCATCGCTTCAACAATGTAATATACACTTTACACACTTTCTTACACTTTTTTTTTTATTATTTCTTCATAAGAAACTGTACTAATATTATTGCTGAAATGAGTTCAATTTTTATGGTAAAATTCATTTTTAAGAGTCACTTTCTACTACTGCCCAAAGATTTTCAAATGGGTTTACGTCTGAGGAGTTAATTGGCCACAGGAGCACTTTAATGTTTGATAATATGAAAATTACTAAATAACCAAAGAACAATAACCTCAAATTAAAAAAAAAAAACAACTTAAAGAATGGGTGCGGTCAAGAAGTATAGTCACAATACAGAAATAAACAAAAAATTCCCTGAGTTCAGAGTAATTTGCATGCTACTGTATTTTACCAATGGGAAAATTTTTTTTACAACAGGAGTGAATACTGTTATTTTTTAAGAATAAGTGATAAATCATTTTTGTAAAGAAACTGTAAACACAAAATAAATAAAAACATAAAAATTTTTAAACATACTAATATTTATGGGTATTAAACAATGATCTGGTGGCCTGCTTTTTGAAAACTTGTTCTGATTTCTTAAGGGAGTCCCAGAGAAGGTACACCTTGATTGTTTCTATACATAAATATAATAAATATTTAAAAAAGATGAAAACTTAGTTTTATTAAGACACTTCAAAGCAACACATTGTGTTTGATTTTGTTGCAAATGAGATCAATGTGATCATTCCAATGGAACTTAATATCTAATATACAAACTAGAGATTTTACTTTATGGCAACAGAAATACTATTTCGTTATCAATAACTGAAATTTTATTCATTTCATCAATGTTTTAACATTACCTAAGAACATAATGCAACTGTATTATCCACATTTAAAGTTGGGTAGTGCCAATCCATTCTGTGAATAATTCTTTGAACTGTTAATGCAAAATTTTCATGTCCTTTTAAATAATTATATTTGGAAAAAGGTACAATTGTCTCATCTATGAAGAGGTAACCACTGATTTCTCAAGATTTTGAGACAGGTCATAACTTAAATGTTTACGTGTTATTTATTTACATTTTTCTAATATATTTACAATTATTAGTATGTTTAAACAACTTGCACATTCATTTATAAGTTAATATGCAAAAATTAAAAAATGACAGTATTCTCAAATTTCAATAAAAACAAAGTAATTGTAAAAGTGAGGACATCTCATCATGTGTTCAAAATATGATACATGACATTTTACAAATGGACTGAATATGAGCTGGAATGAAAACTAACTGTATTAAAGACTACTACTAAGGGTTCAGATTGAGTGTGGGTATAAAGGAGGCATTTTTCTGTAGATTCATTTTGGAATGCAGACTGAAGAAAAACATTACTATTACACAGCAGTACTAGGTTTTGAGGAGACCTCTATAATACTGACTAGTCTAAATTTTTAGGGAAATACAGTGAAATGATGGGTTATAAATTTATAAGTTTTATTAATGAGTTAAAGTAATTATATTTAATAGAAAAGAAGGGAAAGTTAAGTTCCAATGTGGTAAGCTGTGAGGCAAATATATACATCATTCATACCGCTTTTTAAGCTTTACTCAAATGAAACAATACTGGATTTTAAAGAAAATACTTGCTACACTGTTATAATACAAACTGTAGTAAAAGAGATTTAATGGCAGATGTTGCTTCATTTAAATCTAAAATTGAGTTAAAAGAAATATTCAATTGTATGGATTCACTAGTAAATTAAAGTAATTTTAAAATAAGTAACGATAAAAAATGTAATAAAAGGAGACAGAAGAAAAAATAAGTATTTTTGTAGTTTAATGCTTTGCGGTAGGGAAACGTAACGAATATAAAAGTCAGAAGGACAGAGAAAAGATACTTTAGAAATGTATTGTTAAAGATCAATTTTAAAAAATGAAGTGAGCTGACTAAATTTTAGATGAGGAGCTAGTCACTAAAAAGAGATCTGGATCAAATTCTTCGTAGAAGCAATAGTGGGCAGTCTTAATATATTTATAGGAAAAAAGTATTAAGAGATCTTGGGGTTAGTTAATTTGGTATTGAATATTAAGGCAAAAACTGTTGCAAAGGTAAGAATATATAGAACAAATATGCTTAAATTAGAAGGTTAAAATAGAAAAGAAATTAAGAGAGGTGTAACAAACCAGCCAAATAAATGATGGGAAAAGTAACATTAAAAAAAAAAAAAATTTACACTAACAAGAAAAGGAACGTAATTCATATTTCAATAAAACTATGTTTGTATTCGGCAATACCTTTCAATTTGATAACACATAATAAATAAATAAATGTATAAACTATTCATATTTTCAAATGTTTACATAAGTTAAATAAACAGCTATAGATTCTGATTTAAACAGAATTTGTCTGTACCTTTAAAAAAAGGAAAAATGTTAAATGTAAAATAATTTTCATACCTGTGCAGCACTTATGTGGGTCTCAATAAATTTTTTATTAGCATCATCTCGCATTCGTTGCAATTCATATTCATCTGCGAATATCCAATATTTCTTCTGAGTGCTTGATGAAAACATTATATCATACAAAGAAAAACAGCAACTAATAGTAGTAACTATAGATGTAACCACACAATGTTTGGTTACATCCAATGTTTTATGGTAATTGTGGATCAATACAAAACTAATTCATTAATCATCAATATAAGAATTCGTATCAGTTTCTGGCAGCAACGTAAGTAATATAAATAATGTCCTGGATTAAAAATTAAGAAAATAAACAATTACACTTCACACACTTTCGTTCACTGGCGAACGAAAACAGTACGTCAAACATAACCTAAGAACATATAGTTCGTCGTAATTGAATCGCTCTCGAATGTTACAATTAATTGTTCAAAGTATCGATAGGTCGTTATTATTCGAATATAATGCGACCTCAAGTAACCCAATGTATTATCAAAACAAACAATGCGAAAGTGTTTATTTATTTGAAATAAGAAGTATTGCTGTAAAAGTAACGATAAATTTAATACGCGCATGTATTCAGTTTTTTCCATTGGGCTATCCGTTACTGAACATTCTTACTCTTTTACTTACGTTACTTAGATACTCGATACTGTATAGCAGTTTAACTATCCATACAAAGTACTACGTTATACAAAGAAATTTCGGTATAAATTACATTATACCATTTAAAAAAGGAGACTTATAGTTTTTACCATTCTAACAAAAATTAAATTGCAATGAAAAAGATTTTTATACTCTACTCATTCACTCCACCAATTAAAAAAAATGTCTTTTAACTTATAATTATTATTTAATTATATTCTGCAGAAAAATATAAAAAGAAAACGATATTGACTCACCTTTTGTGATTAATTGATGATTTTTTCAATCTTGAATCCAGTAAAATTTTTATAAAAAATTGTTTATAACTACAAATATTTCACGAAAAATGTGAATACACACTAAACAAATTACCACTACACTGATACATCATGATCACAATACAAAAATATAATTTCAATTAATAAAACTTATCAACTTCTATTTATTCATCTTACTGAGTTTTTTAATTAGATTTTAAAAAAATTTTAAATATAATTTTTTTTTCTTAATCAAGTAATCTACTGTTAATGGTTAAAAAAAACATTTTTCCATTCTTTTCGGTTTTAATGGTGCAAGTCTTTCGAATAATAATTGTCCTGATTTGGAGAAAACTGTTTCCGGTTGGCACCTATGTAACCATAAGAGACAAAGATTTTTTTGCTAAATTAGCGAGTTCGAGATGTAAAATTGATCGTATACGCTACCAAAGAATTGGATCTTCTTTTCTATTGAGTAGCCTCATCGATATGATACTGGCAGCAACTGTAAACACAAAGGAATTTTTCGTTGTCTTGTCGAAGTCCATCCAAATAGGATCTTCATCTATTGTATCTGAATGATTTGTCTGGTCTTTCAGAATCATTGGTATCGGCGCATTTTCTCTAAATTAGCTTTAATAGAGTCTTTGGCATATTCATATGAAGACACATCACTAAACGCTTATCTTTTGAATCAAGAATCCAAAAGTGCCGCTTTCGAAAAGATTTGCTGTGAACAATTTTTAAATGAGTTATTGAATTTTGAAATTAATTTTTCAAGTAACGTTTTTGACGATTCATTGTTTAAGACGCTAAGCAAATTAATCATTATTTTTAATACACTATCAGTGGCTGGCAAAATTTTTGATTTTGTGACTTAATTTTTAGACATTTCTTCAGTTAATAATTTAAAAGGCATAAAAATATTTATAATTTCTGGAATTGTAATTACAGTAATTTCTGGAATTATTGTTGTCTCACAGATTTTTTACGGGATGTATAATAAACCAAGTGCTACTGCTAACGGTTCTTGCAGATTTAAAATCCTTTCTAACATACCTACCGTATCATTCCAACGAATTACATCTATTTAAAGTTTTATTGGTTTTATCCAATAAAACAGAGACCGTGTCTCAGTTGTTCCTGCATGCCAATCAATTTATTGGTGGCTAGAGGACTTCAGTGGAAATTTTCTGCAATAATTTTTACTTTCTGAGTAATACTCTTAATTGGATCCAAACTGGTTCTAACTATTACATTATAAGTATGAGCAATGCAAGGGAAATGTTCCCATTGAGTTAATGAAATTGCAGCTTTCATATTACTTGCATTATCTGTTACAGAAACAAATATTTTTTCATTTATTTACCAATCAGTCGCAAATCTTGACAATTCTTATTTAACATATTCCGCTGCATGTTGCTCATTACATTCAAAAGAGACCAAAGAGCTGATTTTAATTCCCACGTGTCTTCTAGTTAGTTGTCACTAGTTGGTAAGAAGTTATACAACTAGACATCCACCCATCCATCCAAAATTGAAGGAAAAGTTTTCCACTCTTCCTTCAATTTTTCTGTGCGCTACATAATGTGCATCAAGCGAATATTGCTTAAAAAAATCGCGAAGGTATTTTGTAAATCAGTTCAAAATATTTCAATAATTCGTTAAAACCGGAATTTCAACAACAAAAACGGTTGTAGATCTTTAATTATAATTTTTAAAATCATATCAATATTTTTTCCTCTCGGGAAACATTCATTGGTTTCCTAGCAAATGACAATAAGTTTGTCTCTTTTCTAATCAGGCTACTATCTGAATCAGATTGAGAAGAGCAGTTGTTCCAACTAACAGCATCGCTAAATTCGGTTCTTGTTGTACTTGATCATTATTGCTAATAGAGTGAGAAAGACTTGAAATTGACGATGTAGATGTTTATATTGTAGTTGATATTATTTCCGATGGGAATATGCTATACGTAGGAGGACGTATTTTTAAAAGTGTATTTTTTTTAAAATTTGTTGTTGAACCATCTTTTACAAAATATGAAGAAAAGCAAAAATCGCACTTCGCCTTATTTTCCGATTATTCACTAAAAAAATTCCAGTTTACTTCTTTTCTTTTCCTTGATGACAGAATGAAAACGAAGAAAATAAAATTTAATTTAATCCAATAAAACTAAATAAAAATGAAACAGTAGACGACAGAACAGATCAAACAAATAAAAGAATGAATCTACTGTAATGTGGTAAAAATAACGTCTATGTAGAGCTACAACTACGGTACATTAAAAAAAAAATTTGTAAGAAATTCAGACTTACGAATAGACAGTAGTTAATGTAATCACTGAACCCGACTGGCGCGGTGCAATGAAGCAGTCATTAACATAATAAAATAAATTCAAACTAATTACCATTTGTTATTTAATAGTAATGTTGTAATGTATGGTAAATGAGTAAGTTGGTGGAGGCCTAATCGCATACTGCTGATAGTATTCATGTTATGTTCATACTTATGTTCGTTCAGTTATTGTTTTGACAGAGTAACGATGCGATATGAACTGCTTGTAACGAATAACGACTCGTTTTAGGGAATAACGATTCGGTACTACAAATATCGAAGGATACCCGTTACTGAGTAACAAACCCATACGGTTTATTATAGGTCTAAAACAATCATAGGGCAAGAATTGGCGACGCTCCGCGTCTGCCTGATGGTATTTTTCGTTTCTTCCTCCCCAAAAGTTTGCAAGTTTTTCACGTGGAAATAACTCGTGGAAATAACAGAAAGTATTGATTTTTAACAATAAGCAGGTTGGAAAAATAACCCGATACAACCATCTATATTACCAAATTCCAATAGCAGGAAATATACCGGTCATCTTAAGCATTCCCCGTATTAACATATTTTACATATTAAAAATATAAGCATTATTACTTATACTCTTATTATATATATTATATTTTATATATATATTCTTATTATAGATTATAAATATGAACTTAATCTACGCTTGGTTCGCTCACGAGCCTTGACTAATTAATAGTAATGTTTTGATTATTTAAATAATAAATAATTGCAATGATTACTGAATTAATTATTTAAATGCACAAAACATTACTGTTAATTAGCCAAGGTTAGTGAGCATAGGTTAAGTATGGTCAGATTATATTTATAAAATAAAGTGTTTTAAAAATGATAATATGAATGGTTATATCGGGTTATTTTTTGAATCTGGTTATTGTTAATATCAGTATTTCCTGCTATTTTGAGTTATTTCCATGTGAAAAACTTACAAACTTTTGGGAGGGGAGAAATGAAAATGTACTAGCCTGTTTATCGCACTGTGATTTTTGTGGGGTTAAACTTTTGTATCTCCCCCGCTTGAAACAGGCAGGACATGTAAGTTTTCTTTTATCTCAGGTCTGTTACATATACGTGCTGTAGACATATTAAATTGATACAACTGAGGACATCTTTTTTGACCTCGTGTTCCCATCAAATCGTTCTTAGATGCATGTGCGTCTAGAAGAAATAAATTTATTTTTTTTTAAATTGTTGTCTTCCTTACATCTTTCATAAAAAAAATAAGGCAATTGCCCTCTTCCCCATCACGAATGCAATTATTGCTATATAAATTGTAAGTCACTGAACATATTTTTCCCAATCCATGAAGATGATGAAGACAGCAATAAGTGTTGAAGAAGCCCAGCAGTCATCTGTGGAAGATAGAATAGATCTGCACTTTCCCCTGTGTGTGTCTTTTCAGGACTATGGGAAATTTTAAGGTTTACAGTTTGTAAATTATTTACAACCAGTAATATGGAAAGATAGGCTAAAGAAGAAAGAAGTATTCAGAGCTACAGATTAACCAGCCAGTCCAGCCTGGATCTGGCAGAGGCGAGATAACAAAGCCAGCAAGAGTGAAGAAGAGTTTCCTAACCTCTGTTTCACCAACTATCCTCCTTTCCTAACATTTACAATTTAGGTCACTGTCAGTACATGTGACTCTAACGTTGATGGGAGTCCCCAAATGGCACATTCCTGATGGGCTGGAAGATGCTAGCAATGACACGCCTTCAGTGAATGGACTAAACGGGAATCGTGCTGGGAGAACTAAGCATATATCTGGCTAGTCTCCCAAGATAAGTCTAAGTAAAGTTTTCAACCTGCTCTAAATGACTGGAATTCAATCCACAATTCCATCCACAATTAATCAAACTAATGTATAACCGCCAAATAAACAAATACTTGCCTGATAATAAGAATGAACCAGTAGCAAGGGACTTTTGTTCTGGCTCTGGAATTAGAAGGGAGATATATAAATCTACCGCTATCCTTGCATTCTGTTCTGTAAGAATTATGGTTTAAAGAAACAAACTGTTTATATTTTTTACATGTATTATTATACATTTTAAACATGTTCAAGTAATACATAATAAAATATCTTTAACTATATTATATTTATGAATTTTATCATCCAATACATCCTATCCATATAAAATTAATTTATAAAATAAAAATAAAAAGTAATATTAAATGTAAATAAATTAAAAAAAAAAGAAAAAAAAGAATAGGTGATAACAAAACAGGAAGGAATACCAATTAAAAATCCTGGATTTTAAGTCATATAAATTTTGTAAATTAGTCAGTTCTTTTTTTAAATTATTTTAATTTCAATTTTTAGAACTAATAATGTGTTATGTATATTTTTTCAGAGTTATGCAGAAAACACAATTTTATGCTTGTTTTCAGCTCATAATTTCTGAACTTTATATTTCAGTGAACCACATATTAATTTCATATAGTTTATATATATAATAATAATGCAGAATTTTATCTTTACCTTCATAAAATTATGGGCAATTTTGTGTCATTTCAGCAACAATGAATCATAAAAAATAATCATATAAAAATTATTTTTTAACAGAAAAAATTAAACTGTCTTAATTTTGGAGAAATGGATACTTACTACCACAAATTGGATCCAGTAGCTTCTATGAAATCCCAAATTTTAACTAATCTCATTGATTAAGAAACATGTTAAGAAAGACATTCATCAAGCAAGAGACATTATGACCAATCAAACTAAATGTTTTAGCAAATCATAGAATATGGCCAAAGTTAGAATTCTCTTAGTTAAACTTCTCATGAATATTATTTATAATCTAAACTATGAAAATGTCTTATCTAAATACATACTGTTATGGATAATACATACTATTATGAATTTGTATTGTTTTAGTTTATAATTATATCGCCTACAGTAAATGCTTTTTCCGAGGGTTTGTGTGTAAAAATAAAAAGATGAAGAAAACAGTAAATAAATCCCCTCAACAGAAAGTTTTTTTAAAAATTTTTAATGTTAAAGTATTTTTCCTTTCCCATTTGTTATTCTATAATAATAGCAGATATAATAAAAAGGAAAATCTAAAAAAAAAAAAAAAAATACAAAAAATAATTAAACAAAAATTTAATAGTAGTATAAATAAATAAACTTTAAGTAACTGTTACTTTACAATATAGAAACAATTATTTAATTTCACTGGGGACAGATTTGTTTACAAAGAATGAGGTTCTAACATAATCTCTTTGAGGTCATTTATAATGATGACTTGTCTGGCACACACAAGGCCAAAGGCAATATCGGAAAACTACCTTTGCTATAAATTATTATATTACATGTATCTATTTAAAATTTTTGCTCTTATTTGGCTTTGTAAACAAAGAATTAACATATTTGCCAAGATTATTTAAATATTAATTATTTTTAAATTACAATAAGTAAGTATAAAAAGTGTAATCTTTTAAAGAATTTTGTACTTTTATAAATCAGACTACTTTGTACTAAATTTTCCCTTACAAATTTCAACTAGACATTGTTTTAATTTACCAAATTATAATCATTTTCATTATTATTTTATTAAAAGTAGTTTTAGATATAATATATACATTGTAAATGTACACTACTACAAAAAAAATTTTTTTACCATTTTTTTAAAAAGATATCTGCAAGTCTCTCTTCCTTATCTGGTTTCATCAGGAAAGGTGACTTTGCACTCTTAAGCTATTATTTGAAACAGTTCATGGTAATAGGTAATTTAAAACAGAACATTCAATTTATCATATATATACATTTTTTATATAATTTTTTTGTGTATCTTTTTACGCACATTAATCCTGAAAATATTTACAATAATATGATGAATATATTTTTTTTTTTGAATGATCCGCAATTTTTCATACAGTGTCCTCCAAGGAAGAAGATTTTAAATGTAGATGTATTTTCTGTAAAGGTGTACCTTGCTGTTGAAGTAGAAGATTACTGATGAGCATATCAAATATAAACATTATACACCAACAAGTACAATAATATTTTATAAAAAAAAGACTAACAGTATCGTTTAT
>JAAAKQ030506274.1:0-20055 GCA_010016005.3 Zanna intricata | reverse complement strand
TCAGAAATGTTTTCCTGACATTTAAATTAATTTTTGATGTAAGCAAATTATATTTCTGACTGAAAGCTCGTTTCGCCCGTGCTATTCTGCACTTTATATCGCTCCTGCTTCGTCCATCTTTAGTAATTCTAATTCTCAAATAACAAAATTTTTCTACCTCCGCAATCTTTTCTCTTTCTATTTTTATATTCAGTGGTCATCTACATTATTTTTTACAACATTTCATTACTTTCGGTTTGTTCTTATTTTCATGCGGTAGTTCTTGCGTAGAACTTCATCCATGCCATTCAAAGTTTCTTCTAAATCTTTCTTACTCTCTGTTAGAATTACTACATCATCAGCAAATCGAAGCATCTTTATCTTTTCACCTTGCACTGTTTCTCTGGATCTAAATTGTTCTTTAACTTCATTAACTGCTAGTTCTATGTAAAGATTAAAAAGTAACGGGGATGGGGAACATCCTTGTCGGACTCCCTTTTTTATTACCGCTTCTTTTGTATGTTCTTCGATTATTAGTATTGCAGTTTAGTTCCTGTAAATGTTAGCAATTGCTCGTCTGTCTCTATACATGAATTCTAAACTTTTTTAAATGCTGAAAATTGTATTCCAGTCTACGTTATTAAATGTCTTTCTAAATCTATAAATGCCACATATGTTGGTTTTTTTTTTCTTTAATCTTTCTTCTACTATTAATCTGAGTCTTTCCATAAATAATAATAACAATAACAGCGGGTCGCGTGGCCACCTTATAGAAAACTAGATTCTCAGGTCTCAGCACTCTCAGAATGAAGAACTAATAATACGAATTTCAGATTTGACTTACAAAACCAGTAACGGGGAAGAAGAGTCCGAGGGTAAAAAGTGATGATCGATGAAAAAAGATGATTTATATATTGGGGTAGTTTACAGTCTCACCTGTAATGTAAAAATGTGTTTAAGGAAAATTATAGATTCCCAGCACCAGTTACATTGTTATAGCAAGGCTCTGTATCCGTTATTATCTACAAGGGCAGTCCAAAATGTAATGAGACAACAGCTTTTTAATTTTTTATTTTTTTAAAATTAATTTATAATTATAAGCTCGAGGCTTTTGCACGGGAATATGAAATGAAATTTTTGCAGCGTATGAAAACACCATGGCTGACCGGGATTCAAACCAGAGCCTTACGGATGAAAGGCCGAGCGCTACCACTCTGCCACGGAAATCGAGAAAAATCTTTATTCTGAATCTACATTTACATATTCCTGTTCAAAATCTTCCTCGACTGCAACACACCGCTTCCAGCGCTAGATCACTTTTCAAACACGGAAATCCAGGCCATCTTTCAGAAGCTCTTTGCATTTCGTCTCCACGACTTTTACGACCTCTAGATTCGTCTTAAATTTTCGTTCTTTCAGGTTTTTCTTCGGAGAACGGCCAGAAGTCATACAGAGATAGATCTGGGCTATGTGGTGGGTGAGAAACAATTTTACATTTTTTACATTCAAAACTACACATACTATTTAAGCCAAATAATCCAGCGGAAGTTCTTCAATTGTATCCAGGGCTTTTTTTTTTAAGCAAGTTAATATAATCTTCAGCACATCGATGTACCAGATAGTGTTTACAGTTGGCCCCTGCAGATAATGGATGTCAGTAAATGAATCCTTCATGATCAAAAAAGATTATCAACATGACCTGCACTCTGTATTATCTTTTGCTTTCTTCAGAGGCTGTGAAATAGTTGATTTATATATGGAGCTTTCTTATTTAATCTCAGGATCATAGTGGAAGATCTAAGACTAACAGTTAAGACTCATGTCTATTTTATTCTACCAAGTAAAATAAGGTACTTATAAAAATTAATTTGTGGTAACTCAGAAAACATTACCATTTCACAGATAAAAAATAAACCGCCTTTCAAGATCAAAGATCCGCAAGACAAAAAATACCAAACTAAGCATTTTTTTAAATTTCTGTACTGTATTGTTTTTTTTTGTTAATTCTTTGCTCATGAATATAAAATATATCCATGATTGACTATAATTTGTATTGAAATACAGTGATGAATCATTATTTTATTGACATACAACTTAGCATATTAAGATTACCATTAGTGATAAACAATCACTAATCATAATTATTAATATGATAACCTAGAGACCAGAATGGAGCAGAGTACTCTTCTCTACTCTAATCTACTAATCTAAAAGTATATTCATCGCTAATGAATAAATACTTTATTCAGACCTTTATAACTAATTACAGATGGCATAGATCGTATAATCATTAAAATAAATATATAAATAATTTCATTATTCATGTATTTATTTTATTTTAGCATTTATTTGGAGAATCATGAAGAAAACTGTTGGGTACACCTAATAATATCCTTTACCTTTAAATATCCTACATTTTTAAATCAAAGTGGTATCAGACAAAATTAATAGAAAAAAAGTGATGCGATTACAGTTCATGTTAATAAGTACATAAAATAACAGTGATGTAAACATGTGAAAACAATAAAATAACATTTTCAAGTTCTTCATATATGAATATATATTATTTATACACATTAAAGAAAGTTCAGATTTGTATTACATCCTGAAAACTTTTTCTACAAGATTCAAAAGGAACCCCAAAATTGAATAGTATACTTCAGATACGAACGTACATAGGCATAATTATAATAACAAGCTTAGAATTATAAAATAAAATATTTATTAAAATATTTCAAAGAGAAAGAGCAACCTGTTAGTAGCAGTATACAGCAATTAGAACGATATGATACAGACTTCAAAAACATCCTCATAAAAAAATCATGTTAATCCATTGAAAATTTGTTGAGAAATTAATTAATAAATTTAAACTAATAATTATAAACAAAATAAGATTATAGTTGTTATAATTCAATACACGTTTTCAATTTCTTGCAGTTATTTTCTTTGACTGGTGCTGCTGTTCTTATATTGGCATCAGCTAATATTATTGAGGTTATTTTTTTGAGTTGGGCAGAAAAAATGTGTTGAAAAATATGAATGTTTATTAATTTACTGAATGTACAACCATATACTTAATTATATTATACAGTATAAGTTATATTCTAATTATTTTTCTACAGTACAATATATTTATATATTTCATAATATTAAGATGTAGGCTTTATTTTTTATTTATATATATGTAATATGTTAATGCCAGTAATATATTTGTGCTTTGTCTATAAGAGGGTTAATGAATCTAAATAATGTTTTGTAGAACTTTTTAAATGTATATTGTACGTTTCTTTATTGTTGCATTCCATTTTGCAACTATTTATTTTTAAG
Source organism: Zanna intricata (assembly GCA_010016005.3). Lineage (NCBI taxonomy): Eukaryota > Metazoa > Arthropoda > Insecta > Hemiptera > Fulgoridae > Zanna > Zanna intricata. Next base: position 16,749 of record JAAAKQ030506274.1, on the reverse strand, counting down.
TCGAATATACCAGACAACTTATGAAAGAAATATAAAGAGTCCCCTGAAAAAATGAAAAACTATAGAAAAAGAACTCCAAGAAAAGTAGTAGATTACTAGAATTAAAATTTTTCAAACTTAAGTCATAACATCACCCAAAAACAATTACAAACTTGTGTGCTAGCTAAAACCTTTGACAAATGAATGGTTTGATGAGAAATATACTTTATTTTATATATTTATTTTAATTTTATTTTTTAAGTTAAAAAGCTTAATTGTTGAAGAGTAACATTTTAAACTTATTTTCTGAGATTTGTTTAGTTATTTCTATTTTAAGTTAAAGATTAAAGCAATTGTTTTTTTTCTGATTGTTGTAGAATTATGATTTTTTTCTTTAGCTCAACATTTTCTCGCTTTTTTCCTAGTGAAAGTTTTTGTGCGTTTTCTTATTATATTTGTGTTTTTTTTTTAGACAGACAGAATGTCACAGAAATATAAATAATGAGATGGAAGGTGATACACTGTTGTGTGGCGATTATCTAAGAGGTGTATTGGAACATAACCGGATGACATGAGGAATCCATAGGTTACTGTAATGTTCCTGAATGCAAAGGCCAACTTCTTCATCATGACTGTTTTGTACTGAATTCCAAGGCGATACACACTTGATTTACATGATGCAGATTATTGTCAACAACTGTCATCCTGCTTCTTCTGACAAACTGCTTTCAGCTGATGTCTGACAAAGCACATACAGTCAGAATGAATAACATTCTTGAAAAGCGGCTGAAAACAAGCTTTCCTAGCAGCTGTTTTATCTCATGCAGTTACTAAAGCGACTGAAAATATTTAAAAACTGTGTTTTTCCAATTTGGTTTGGTTAGTCGTTTGAAAGAAAATACTTTTTGACTGATTTAACAAAACATGAATAATAGTCACCAGTATTCAAATATTCCAGATCATTGTTGAAATAAAGTCATTCTTAGTGTCTGACTGGAATTTTTACCGTAGCTGAAAGTAAATTAAAAACTGAATATATTAAAGCCATTCAAAAATATGTGTACACTAAATAATGTAGAAATTCTATTGCATTGGCAGAAATATTTAGCAACAGTCTTTTATGTACTGAGCCATAAAAGAATACTGAATTTCTAAATTTTTTTTGTAGAAATTTTTGATTTGTAGCTGCCAAAATATTGTTTTATTTACAAAATACTGTACATGAAAGGTGAAATGATTTGTCTTCTTTTAATGAAAAATTTTACTTTTCGAACCGACACAACTTCAAAAGAAAAGAAGAAAACCAATTTGCAATTTTCAAGTTTAATTTTTTCTTATAATTATATCTAATTTAATTTTTTAATTTACAGCCTCGCTTTAAAACAGGTCTAAGGGGAGTAACTCTATATCTAATTTGGATCTGGTCACCCAATAAATAAACAAGCAAAATTAATTTTTTCTGTAATCTTTTATAATATAGATGATTATTCATACCTTTTAGTGTTTTTATCTTTGTAATGTAATAGAGAATGAATAATCAACTGATGTTTATATAAACTCTCTTTATGAAAACCCCCAACTTATTTGGAGTATTCTTCTAACTTATATCATGCTACGAGTTATTGACAGATTTGTGAATTGATTAATGAAATTTGCAATTCTTTTTTTTATCATTTGTTGTTAATTTTGAGTAAATTTTTAAAAAAACACAAAGAAATGTGATTTTGATAACAATGAAGTTATCAGGATTGTTACGGTAATTTTGAAATGAAAAAAAGCTGTAACTATTTTTTATTGAAAAAAAGAACTATCAAGCCTGTGATGGTTGTGTTTTTTAGTTTTTGATAATTGATTATGTATTTTTTAGTGCTGAATCCGAAAACAACCTTCATTTTTTCCAAATTGTAAATTTCAAAATTTGTAAAGTCAAAAAATTGTGAAAATGTGATTCAATAAAGTAGATGAAAAATGTTTTTATTAATAATAAATTAATATAATGTATTCACTTTTTTGGCTTATACTATGCATTCTTATAGCTTAACAGTTCAATGATCTGAAGAGGCAGGTGAGGGGGCCCTTAATTTCTAATGAAAAGTGCAAACAAAATAAGCCTAAATTTTTATTATAGTGCATTTTTAAGTTAATCTATTTATTTAATAAATTTTTATGAGGTGAGTGATGCCTTTGGAAATCATTCCCCCTCTTCATCTACACTAAATGACAAAGTATATAAATTACTTACAGTTTTATTCCATGTGTCGAAGTTTTTTTGGACGGTTTGTACTCTGCTTCGCACTTTTCCTTCTATGTTCTCGGTAGGGTTCATCTTGATGTAACATCCAGCAACAGTCAGCCATAACAGTAGCAGTCCATTTTCATTTTTCCATTGACACCTGCTTTCCATTTCTTTCCTATCCTGGTGAAATCTTTTAACCATCTCTTCACTAATGACACACAGATTTTCAAGAAAATAGTTCACATGTGAATTTAGTAAGTGAATCTCCAAGCTCATGAAATTACCAACATTTTTGTACTTCTGCAGCAAGTTCACAATGATTGATTTGAAGTTCGGATCCTTCATATTGCACCAAAACTTGGTTACTATGCCTTTGAAGGCTCCCCAGTTTTCTTTTTCCATTTTTTTCTCAAAGTTACCAACTTTGAGAAGTTTTTTAATGTCAGGATCAGCAAAGACACCTGATTTTAGATTGGTGGTTGATATGGCTGTAGTATACAGTGTATTTAAAACATTTACCTTCTTTTGGTAAGGCTTTGAAAAATTGCTTCTCAACCCTAACTCGATACACAGAGGTGGAAGTAGAACTTTATTCAAATCTGTGAGAACTTTTTGGAACACATTTTTGGTTCCAGGTTCTCTCGGACAGATAGTGAGTATACACAGGCAGATGCTGATTGGAATTGCCTCTTCATACAGAACAGTCTCTTACGAAGCGCTGTGTGATAGCTATTTGTGCGTCGATAGATCTTAAAATCAGGCAGCATAAGTCATGACGAAATGGGCTTAGTAAGGAAGAATCCGAACTTCAATCTTTGGATGAATGGAGGAGGGCATTGGTTCAGCCTGGTAAGACTGCCAGGACAAAGAAATTGATAGCTGATCTCAAACTATGGCTGAAGAAAAAACATGGTGAAGTGGATTTCTTCATGTCACAATTGCTGACAGGACATACGACTTTCAATTATTATCTTCACAGGTTTGGAAGGAGAACAACATCAATTTGTAATTATTGTAATGCAACGGTTGACACAGTTGAGCACACTTTCTTTGAATGTGTAAGATGGGATTGGTGCAAAATGAAATATGGCATAGTTTTTCTGCTGCCTGAGACACTAATTGAATTCATGCTAGCTTCGAGCAGGAATTGGAACATAATTAAATCGTTAGCTAAAGAGATCCTAACAGAAAAGGACCAGGAAGACAGGTGCTTTTAAGACTCGAAGAACTGAATGTCGGGCACGTCGTAGAAATTTATCGTTGAAGAGGCCTTAGGAATGGGGACAGCCTTATGTGGAGTCATAGTTCGTCCCCGCTTGTGGGGATGGCCTGCAATGAAGAGGTACAGGGGATTCTCTAACCCCTGTGGCAGGGGGGGTGGATTTTGGGTACATATACACTAGGAAGAACCAGGAAGATGGACAACCTCCTGCTGAGTCGCCATGCGTCCCTGAGTAGGGGGTGTGGCGAAGATGACGCACAGGGACTCCTAACCTGCTCGCGTGAACATGTGAGCATGCACACACTTACACCCACAAAACAACACTGACAGATAAACACTTACACTTAAAAACAGACACACTTACAGTTGTTTAATACAGATATGGGTGTGTGTATGAATGCTGTTATGGGGTGCGAGAGGTTGCTTGTTTGTTTCATTTGTTGCAGGTCCTGCGAGGTGTACTTATCGGTTGCAGGCAAGTCAAGAAGATCTTTTGGCAGCAGGTCAGACAATTCCCACTGAGTCTGCGTTATGTTAATTGCAGGTCCAGTTTGGGGCAGAGAAGAGCGGTGAGGAAGGTTTAGTCGGTATGGGGCAGGTTATTTACACTTAACACCTTGGCGGAGCCCATTAGCATCCTGGGTCCGAGCCCTACACACCTCACGATGACTCCATGTGTAAATGGCATTCCTTCATCATTGACAAAAAAAAAAGAAGGTTCTAATCTTTCCTTATCCAATGATTTTCTCTGTCTCTGCTATACTTATTCACACAAAAAAAAACAAGGAAATCTTGCTGTCCTAAGAGCATCTATATTATTTTGAGGTCGCTATACATAATCCACTTATGATTGTTGTATTTAATTTTATTGAGAACAAATTCCAAATTGTCATAACCTTCTTTTAAATGGACAGAATCTTCAATGGGTATTTACACATACGTATTCCCATTGTGAAGGACAACTTTGAGGATTTTTTGGATGAATCTATGAATGAACAGTCTCCCATCGATACTTTCATATTGAATGTCCAAATGCATCAGTGCAGAAGACTAATTCTCCTGAAAATTATGGAAGAAAATCCTTTTTACTGTACCTGAACCAGGAAAATGAGATGCCAGCTGCTAGCAGGTTCTCTTTAAGCCTTGAACCAAGCAATTCTGAATCTTCTTTGGTCAGATTAGTCTTGAACCAAATTGTTCAGTTCAGACTGAATAAATCTTTTGTGCACAGCCATATCTGGGTTCATACTTCTCAATGTTACCTTCATTTATCACTTATGGAACTGTCTATTTCAGATAAATTTTCTAGTGGCATTGGCCGTAGTATGTCTGAACTGTGAGGAATGGGCATAAAGCAGATGTCATATTTGGATAGACAATTGTTTTATTATTTTTCAAATTGAAACCAAGAACACCATTTGAACAAAAGTAACAATTATTGGTATGATTTTGTGGCTTTCACCACACCACTCTCTCTTTTTCTGTTTAGCCTCTGGAACTACCATAAGGTATTTTTTCAGAAGATATGTATGAATATCAATGAAGTGTAGTATTCTACAACCTCAGGTCGAGCACTGAGAAGTATAGTTAATTGAAACCCAACTACCAAAGAACATTGGTATTCACGATCTAGTATTCAAATCTGTATAAAACTGCCTTTCCTCGGATTTGAACCTTAGAATCGTTCATTTTGAAATCAGATTTGTGATGACAAGTTCACCACTAGACCAACCCAGTGAGTTAAAAAGTATGTCTGGATTCTTTCAACCACCATGGTGGATTGGTAGCAACTCACTTATCCCCGCCTGTAGGCAGGGATAAATGTTACATTACTTATGTAACATTTGCAATGTAATTGTAACTCCTGCAATGTCAAAATTGCTGGAAACATTTTTATAAGCAGTTTGGTGAACACCATAGGTCCTCTTGTTGCACTTCTTTGATCTCTTCTCTGTATTCAAGTCTTTCTTTTAAGCTTAGAAAAGAGTAAAAAATCGCAGGGTGCCATATCTGGTAAGTAAGGAACTGCTGAAATCGTTCGATCCAGTGTTTTGCCTATCTAACAATCACAGTCAGTTTGGGGTTCCTCCATTCAAATCCCTCGCGTGGCAGAGAGTGCAAAAAACTGTGTAAACTTGGAATTATCATCAGTGACGCCAGAACTTTACTTCCGTGTCTTTACTTTTATTCCATTTCTGAATATCTTCATGCCCTAGCTGGATTCATTTTTCTTGAAACACAAGGAAATACTGAAAAGGTTTCATTGCCTTTTACCTACAAACACAGACCTTCTGCCCCTGCCGTTTTAAGTTTCTGCTTTCACTTCACTCGCAGAATTTTACGCAAGTGACATAAGAAGCGGTTGCTAGGAAGCCTGAATAATAAATTGGTGCAGAAAAATTGCACATCTTGAGAAGTGAGACCAACCGAAAACAGCCATAGAGCAAAATTACATACTTAACCGTAGATATGATGTACAATCCCAACAAATGCCAAATATATTATTCACTTAGTTAGAAATAGTAGCTGTAGTCCCAACTAACTAAGATTCCAGTAAAGTGAAAGTACAGAATTTTAGGACTTCTAAATTTTAAAGTGAATAGTCTTTTATAAGACTTTTATATTAATGGTGTTTTGATAAGTGCAAACTTATAAGAGATAATAAAAGTAATAAGACAATAAAATAATTACAAACATATGAAATAATAATAATAAAGACCGATTTTATTAACACATTATTTACAAAATATATAAATTATAATCTGAAAACTTAAAAAAAGGTAGTAAAATAAAATTACAGTACGTATATAACAGAAGGAAATAGACAGACCTTTAAAAATAAATGCTGCATATAGAACAACTTATTTCAGTTTATTAATGCCAATATGGCTTATAAATTAGACTGCCAAACAACAACAAATTAAAAAAATATAAGTAATAATAATTAGATAACAGGAAAGAGACAGCAGTAACACTTTTTTTTTTCTTCTTTTTTTTTTTAATAATTACTAAAATGAAAGACAGAAAGTTTTTTTTTTTTATAAAGAAATATATATATATAGTAAAAAATTTTAATTGTTATTCTGTTCACAATCAGATATTTGTGAATGTTTCCTCTGAAGAATATGCTCTTAGGAAAACTATTTTTCCAAGATCATAAAGGAAGGAATTCATTATATAAAAGGACTTGTAAGTAATCCTATTAAAGTGACAAAAGTTTTCCATGACTAGTTTCTTTAACTGAAAGTATATTTATTATTAATACTTTAAATGAAAGACAGACAATAATATTTAAATTATAATAGAAATGAGTCTTTTAATACTTTAAAATTATTTTTATTAATATAAATTATAAAAATAATGAAAACCAACACAACTTAAATAGAAATTTTTTTAACTTTATATAAATTATAATTTAAAAAATTTACATATTTTATTCTGTTTATAATGGTTTTAGTACAATAATCATTATAAAATTATTATGAAAAATATATTACATCATTAATTTATATTTCATTGTTTTAATTTTTTTCATGATCCAACATGTTATTAAAGTTTTATGAACCCATCCTAATAATAAAATATTGGGAGAGGGTATAAAAGAACATAAGTAATTCATGCTGTCACATACTAAAAAGCACACTAAATATTATTACGACCACCAGTATGTCTAAATTTAACATATATAAAATATCAATAAAACAATAGACTTTTAACTTTTAAAACTAAATTTTTAAAATAACTGCAATCTTAAAGAGTGCTAACGATGATAAAATAAAATATCCTGTCGCAATTAATTTTTTCCAGTCGACTTGCATTATTGAAAGTCCAAACTACCTTTTGATTCATCAAAATTGAAACAAAAATTAAATACTTATCTTAAATGACCTAGGTCTTTTATATTAATTAATACTTGTAGTAATCAAATTATATCTGAAATTCAAATTTTATGCTCTAAATTTATCATTGAATAAAATATATATGATGTTGCTAAGCTCTTTCAAGCAGAGAGTTGTGCTGAGAATACAGTATGATCAAACTACAAAAGCAGAAATTCAGGACAGTATTCATGTTATTACAGAAGGAAAATTTAGCAAATATTTAAATAAATGCAACATCTCTAGAAATCACAATGCGATATCAAGGGTTAGTTTTTTCACGGATTAACCTTTCCTTTAAACATCACTACAATGATGGAAAACTACAAAAAAGAACTCTTTTTTGTCACAGATTATGGCAATGTATAATCATTCAACCTTTCTAAAATAGTTCTTAAATTATGTATATTATAAAACATCTCTCTATATACTGTTATATACATAACTTTTTTCATTTTCCTGTTCTGCTTTAATTTATTCCTGTTGCTGATGAGATTTTGTAAATTTCCAAAACCTTTTATTATTAAAGAACTCAGAAAACTAAAACTAATCAAATAAAATTTAAAATTATGTTTTTATTTCAAAAAACAGATTAATATTATGTAAATTACAAAAATATTATATGGAAAATATAAATTAAAAGTCACTGTTTTATAGACTCAAAATACAATTAGAAAAAAATTATCATAATATTTTAACATGCATTCAATATACATTGACAAAAATTTTACATGACAAATTATATATACTCAATACAAAAAGGAAAACTATGTAATTTCTAAGTTCGTTATCTGAATTTTTATGTATTATATTTATTAATGTACCTCATTTTCAATAATAAAAAAAATTTACACCGGTTGTTTCTAATATATATATATATTAAAAAAAATGAATCAAATATAAACATAAAAATTATTATTTTTTTATTTTATTATATATATAAAGCATCTTTATAAATTTTTTCCCCATAAACACATCATCCCAAAACTACAAATAATTTCACCATACAACTAAGTTAATGAAAATGTAACAACTATAAATAAAAAATATATCTATATGATAATGATTATTATTATGTTTTACCGATGATAATTAATTATTTGATACGATATATATGTGTGTGTGTGTGTGTGTGTGTGTGTGTGTGTGTGTGTGTGTGTATATATATATATATACTCGCACAAAGAAACTTGGTAATAATAAATTAGTAATTGATTAATTTTTGCTTTAAAAAACCTGCTATATTTTCAATTATGGATATAATGGGAAAATTCAGAAAATTTAAATAATGCATAAAAATAAAAAACTACTAAGTTATTCAAGAATCAATAAACACAGAAAATATTTTTAAGGGGGAAAGCTAAAAAGATAATAAAGAAGACCAAAGTAAATAACCAAAGAAGTCTGAATTTACATACTACTTAACTCGTATAGTAATTATAAAGAAACATTTACTAGTAACAAAAATACATTTAATTGACCCCAAATAATAATAAAATATTATACAAACAGATTAAATTATAAATTCCATATTATTAATAAGTAAATGAAATTCATTTATATATGTATAATGCAATATATTTTTTATAAGTATAATAATAGTAAAAATAGAATAGTAAATGATAATAATTATATATAACTAATGCGTAATAATAAAAACATGTTTTATTAATGAAAAATTATGAGCAAAACTTTGTACAATATATTTACTACACAATCAATAATAATAATTACAATTAAATAAACATTATAATTATAATAAAATTGTCAGTTATTGTTATAATTTCTAATGAACTGACTAAATCACAATAATCAATCGATCTAATTAACGATTTCTTTTACTTTCAAATCGCAAAAAAAATGACTTAACAAGATTGTGCAACAATTTGAAAGGAGTATATACATTATTTGTAATTAATAAAAATGTAAAATAAAGCTTATCTGCATCTTTCAAACAAATATACTTATATTTTTCTTTTAAGTATCTTTATTACGTTATAGGTTTTTTGTAGTTTTTTTATGATTTTTTTTTTTTTAATTAATGGAAATCAGACTACATATAAAGTAAGTTGAGATTACTATAAACAATTCAAGATAAATAATATGAATGAATAACTTCTACTTCAGATTAAAGTACCTGAATAAGTCAGTGGATTCTTATTTAAAAGGTTATGAAACAATTTTTAATAATTAATTAACACTGAATAATTATCTATTTTAAGGATAGAAAGTAACAAAAAAACAAAATATAATTGTTGGCAAAAATTTTTTAAGCACACAATGCATAATTGAACACAGATATAAACATAAAATAATGCTACAAATAATAAATAATAATAATAATAATAATACAGAATTAAATGAAATAAGTAAATTAAACAAACAAACAAATAATAATAATAATAACAACAATAAAGTGTTTTTATAAAAGAAAAGTAATTATTACAATACACATGTTGTTTATTACTATTAAGTAATAAGCAACGAACTCCTTTCAAATTGGTACTGTTTGCTATTATAATTAAATTTCCTTATTCACATATGATAAAGAAAAATAAAAATAATAAAACCGTAAATAAATAATTAATTACACATAGTGAAAATCAAAATCATATTTTGGGGTAATATAGTAATTAGCCCTCAGCCTTTGCATATATTAGGACATGTTATATGACATGCACTAGTCTCATGTTAATTAATAAATTACAAATCAGATTTTAGTCTTCAGACACCGGTGGAGTGTATGTTTCTGCAAAACCTCTGTTCACTAATTCTTGATTAACAATTACAACCTAAAAAAAAAATATAAAAATTTAAATGAAAAAATTACAGTGCATTATAAATATAAGTAGTTTTAAATACATTAAATTAGATTGAGCTTCAAAATAATATCCTGCAATTAGAATATTTTTAAAATACTGTGTGCAGATTTTGAGACCAATTTTTTCTAAAGAAATAGACAGGGATTGTTTCTTAGATGATGTAAGTTTATAATCAGGTTTTTGTTGAAGCCCACTCACTGGTTGTAATGAAATACAGGGTGGCGCATGGAATGATCCAACATTTGTTTAGGTTAATAATTAATTATTAATGTGTTATATGTTGGCAGAAGTGACACCAGATCATGAATATTACTTTCTTCTGTTTCTGTGCCGTTCCAAGGTGGCTGATAAAGGAAGACTGACAGTTGAATAGCGTGTAAAGACTGTGTTGTTATTTAATGAAACAAAAATGTGCTTTTTTATCTCTCTCTTTTTTTTATTTAAGTACGAATAGTTGTCAAAACTAAGGCCATTATCAGTGTATAGGGCTTGCATAAATTTCATGGAAATCCAGTCTCTTTGTCATGATCTAATCAAGAACTCAAAATTCACTCTTAATTTCAAAATTTTAAAAACAAATAAATACTTACATAACATACATCTTGTTTAAATTCTTGAAAAAGACATAAAAACATGACACAATTATCAATGAATTCAGAGGCACCATGCCCTCAACTAGAAAAAAAAATGGATTACACTACAAAGCCGATGAGAACAATGAGAATCATTCTATGTTTTATTGAACCTGGATGCAATAAAGGGAAAAACCATAATCGGAGAAATGTTACAAAATATAAAATTAATAAAAAAATCAACTAATATGTTTATTATTTTTATCAGCTCAGATCCCAAAAAAAATAACACATTATTTTATTATAAATAAATTAGCAAGATATTTTAAAAGAGTTGGTATAATAAGTGGTACCAAAATCAAGGTATTTTCTAATATTCCGAAGAATTGTGCCGCTGTAGTACATAAAAATATTCTGTTGTCTAATATGAAAAGAGAGATTTGTTGTACTTGCTGCAAGAGTGCTTTAAATAAATACAAACACTAATGACCAGCACATTATTTCTTAAATGCAATTTTAGTAACTTAAACAAGAACACTCTCATATATTGCATGTCTTCTTTTTCATTGTTTTTGGGTTTTTTCTTTACCCTATTGTTATTATTGATGCTTGCTTGTTATCAATTGATGTTAGTGGATTTTTTTACAGAAGTCAATGATAAAAATAAAAAAACAAACCTGTCCACAATACATGGCATATAAAAACACCAAAGGCATGCCTTGCTCAGTGTATTCAGAGATGTGTGCCTGCAAAATCTGTCCACATGTTAAATTCTGTACAAACAACCTTGCTTCTTCTGTCCACTCTTTATCTTCACCACCTACAACAAATATAGCATTAAATATACTTTAATTACAACAATTAGCTCTTGATCAGTTTTATGTGCTTCTCTATAATAATTTTAGTAAGCTTATAACATATCTTACATCATAGATCAGATATAAAAATAAATAAATGTTTTTTATCTACTATATCTTGTATAATTTTTAGCCAAAAAGTATGTTCTTTCATAACTAAATTAAAAAATATTCAGTCCTTCATTAATCAACTTACTTCTAAGAAATTTGCCATTGATTTCTTATACCTGTAATTTTTCTAAACCGTAAACATTTTGGACTAACCACACACAGACACAGATTTTTATCTTTCAAAATTCTAACATAAAATTCAAAATCCCTCTAATTCTTCCCTTCTGGCTTTCCTGTCCTGTCCATGTGGCAAAAAAAAAAAAAATACACAAAATGAACAATTTAATAAGAGTATCATAAATGGAAAACAATGCATGAATTAGCTGTAAACAGACTTATAAGCATTTAGAAATACCAAACTGAATATCTTTATGTATAATTATATGACAAGAGATTCAAATTTAATATGTTAAGAGATACTGTTAAACATGTTTGTTTCAATAGCATTATCAAAATGCAGATTTTTTACAGTGTTTCTAAATCATATAACCTAAATACAAATACATATTTATTGTGATGAACATACATGATTATCGCTAGTACAGTTCACATAAAATTATACGATTGATTGCTGGAGTAATGATCCCTTGTCCAACAGGTTACCAGTTTGGTTTTTAAATTAATACAGTAATAATTTTATCAAGCATAGCCTGTTGAAAGATTATATAATAATTAAATAATTAAACCCACTTACTAACAGATTTATAGATTTAATTGTAGTGCTTTTGGAACAAAATTATTCATCATCAGGAACTCCAAAATATGTTTTTTTTTTTTTTAATTTTATTAAAACTAAAACTTCATAGTCTGTGCAAATTGTTTAAAGATGGTTGTCATATGTTTAAAATTATATCGACTTACGTCCTCTCTCTCTCTCTTTATCTGTTTAGCCTCCGGAACTACAGTAAGGTATTACTTCAGAGGATGATGTTTATGAATGTGAATGAAGTGTAGTCTTGTACAATCTCAAGATCACTCCTGAGAAGTTTGGTTAATTGAAACCCAACCACCAAAGAACACCGTTATCCACGACCTAGAATTCTCAACTTCGAAATCAGCTGATTTGCGATGTCGTGTCAACCACTAGACCAGCCTGGTAAGCTATGCACTTATGTCCTGTCATTGTAAATGTCTCCACTGTTAAGATAAAGTGGAAATGGAATAATATGGTCACCTCACTCTTTAGTTATTATTTAGTAGTTGCTTACACAATATATCATTATCAAAACTTATTTGTTTGTTCATTAATTTATCACTTAAAATATATATGGTACTGTTCTAAATTATTGGTAATTTGTATATTATTTGAAAAATCGAGTGAGTCAATAATAAAATTTTCTGGGTTATAATAATGGTTGTTGTTTAAAATATGTTTTGCAAAATTAGATTTTTCAGTTTGACCTTTTTTTTTTATACATTGGTTTTACCAATGTATTTTAATTTGCAATCTTGTCCATTCAGATTAATTTTGTTGCAGTTTTTTTATTGTTTTAGTTGGATCTATTTTGTTTATGTGTTTTATTGTTAATTTCATACGTAGTGTTTATACCAAATCATTTTAATATTTTGTTAAAATTTTTATAATTTATGTTATACTCGATTTTAGCATAAATATTATCATTATTATTATTACTTAATTTTATGTAAATTTTCTAATTTATTCCATTAAGTAATTTATCTACTAAATTTTTGTTATATTCATAGTTGCAGCGATATATTCAATATCATTTATTACATTTTTTAAGGCTCTATATATACCAAAGTATTAAAATTGGCCAATTTTTGGTAATAAGAATGAAAAGAATCATAATGTATTACTGTATTTTGCTTAGTGGATTCCTAAAAACGTCAATGTTTAATTTGTTATTTTTATAATCTTTATTTAATTTTTATTCTAAAAAATCAATACTATTATTAATTCCTTCAGTTAAGGTAAATTTAAAATTATTATTTAAAGAATTCATTTAATTAATATTTTGATTTCACCATCATTGCATTTGCCAGTTATAAATATTTAAAATGACATCAACATATCTTTTATACTGTAAAATATGATATATTTTAAAAATACTGTGTAAATTGTTATTTTCTAAATCATTATAATCATTATAAATATATCAGCCAATATTGCTGAAAGTGGAGAACCCAGCTTGAGACCCTTTTCTTATATATAATATTTACTATACTGAATTCAAAATAATTACATTTGATGAATAAATTTAATAAGTTTATTGTTTTGACACAATAGCAGACATGTTAATTACCTCAGCAAAAAATTTGTCTTTAAAAAAAAAACTTACAGAATGAATACCAATATCCATGAGCAGATCTATAAATAAAGAACAAAACCACACAAATATCAGACATTACTTTGAAGAACCCCCAAATTCTTAACAAGGATCCTCCAGGGTCCAGAGAAGAAGAGATCATCAAAGATGACGAAAATTGTTACATGGTAAGAAGAATTTGATCTAATTCCAGGAGTTTGGTACAAGGCAAATAAAACCATCCTAAGGAATGCTCAAGACTCACAGTATAGTGCATACATACCCTGCCCACAATTTCTTAGATAATGTGAGGGTATATTTTACATAGGCTTTGGCTTGCTCAAATAAATTCAGCAACAAATTGCTTTTCCTCCAAATAAAGTAAAATCCAAGAATGGGGAAAGGCTTTCTCATTAAAAATCCTCAACCTAGCTTGAGAGAATAAATCTAAGTATTCTATTGTATTGTTGATCATTCAATCTAATACCAACTAGGAGAAAGTAGACAGAGAGAAAAATAGTAAAAAGAACTAATTGCTAGCAAAAGTAAAAAAAAAAAAGAAGTTTCAACAGTTTTTGAAGTGCAGACTTTTAATATATTATTCATCAATGTAACTGAAAAGAGCAGAAGTAAATTTATGTAACTTATGAAAATAGAAACTTCAATTTCATAAATAAAATATTAAAAAAATCTACACTTATTTTAAGAAGCTTATTAAAAAAAAGAACAAAAATAATATTTATTAAAAACATAAACTATATAATTACTATTATTAATTTGAAGATTTTACAACAACTTGATCCTTTTTGGATATTTTTCCATTCTTGAAAAATATATGCACATGCAAGTTAAAATATCTTTATTTACAATCTTGTAAAAGTTTGCTTTAACTTAAGAAAAGAAAAATTTTTAAAAGATGCATGTAATTCAACACAAAGAACAAAAAATGGTCTACAATTATTTTAATTAGATTACAAATTTTTTTTTAATATTTTAATAACACTAGGACAAAGTGGGTTTCCACATATTTACATTAAGTGTTTCTTTTTAAAAGCACTTCCTAAATTTATCAGTAGAATTGAGAACATTAAAATACAAACTTTAATAAAATTTAGTGGATTCCATCACTCCACTTTAAACTTTAATTTTTTTTTTAATTTGTTGATAGGTCTTTAAAACTGAAAAATTTTTGTGTTTCTTCATCCATGTTGTGATTTTAGGAGCAGGATTTTAAGAACAGTGTTTACCAGATTGCTATCTCAGTAACTAGTATGAGCTCAGAGAAGCAGTAGACAGAGACATTATCCCAAGACAGCAGCTGATGTAACTGATATGGTACCTATTCAAAGAAGATGTATAAGATAAAGAAAGGGAATGGTAGTAAAGGGCAGTCAATCCAAAAGGGTGAATACATATAGAAAACAGTCCGATATGCGATTATATTTAACCTATGTCCAAACTCGTGTATTTATGGTTTCAATCTTAAACTCGCTGTACCATTCCCATAAATGTATGCTTACTGTAAATTACTTTAAGGAAGGCAAATCAGGAGCTTACTTCCAAATTTTTAATTGTCAGGACACAAGGGTAAGTCAAAAAAATTGTACAATATAGAGCTCACCTTCAAAAATTGTATTATGACAGAAGTGGTAAAGCCCTGAAAAAACTCTCAAAGGGTGATAATGTAATTATTGTTGACATTATTGATAAGCAAAATTCATATATAATTTCTCTTGAGAACAGTAGAATGATTGATAGAAATAGAAATATTCTAATAAAAGAACAATAAACAGATGAATTTCAATACTGCAAATTAAAAAAGAAAATTGTTTTAATAGCACCCGATTTATAAGTAAATGTAATAATAAAGGTAGCAGTAATGTTAGTAGTATATATGATTTTCATAACTTACAAGATGTATTTAAAACTACAACTACCAGAATAGTAGTTACGCCATTTAATTTGAAAGATTATGTTAGTACTTAAGTAAAAAGTTTGTTGGTTAATGTTTTTGAGTTTGTAATTCATTTTTGTAGAAAATAATTTCAAAAAGTATTTTTATTTTATTGAAAAAAAGAAGTGATAGACGAGTGATCATGATAGCAGAGGTATCTATCAAGGCAGAAAGTTATTAAATGTGTACAATATTTCTTATCAATGTGTACTTATTTTAATATTATACTACTGGTTAGTGACCATATATAACACTTATTACAAAGTGTTATAACACTTAATGACAAAGAAAATTAGAATAAATGAATACTGGCCAATAAACAGTCTGATTTCAACACCAATATTTTCACAAACAATGGTACATAAAAGGCATCTAAATATTTTAAAATGTTTTATTTACAGTATTTACAGAATATATAAACTAAAATTGCAAAAAATAAGACCATACATTATCATATCCGTAACACTTTCAAAAATATTTTCAGCCCATTTCAAAAGCTCTGAACAGTTGTAAGTTTAATTTAGTTCAAGGGAAGGTTAGGTTTTAAACAATCTAATCTCAAGAACAAAAAAAAAAGCAGATTTGGTAATAAACTGTTTGTTCTTTGTGATATCAAAAGTGATTATATTATTGATATAATTTTTACATTGGTACCAGTACTGAAATATCAGATGAATAACATTTTAGTAAAAGGCATTCAGTCTTTTTGATAACCGTTACACCAATCCAACACTAACCAGTAAGTATCACGAGTTACAGATAAATGCTTTTTTTTAAAGATAAAAATTTTTATACAAATTTGAATACTAGATCGTGGATACCGGTGTTCTTTGGTGGTTGGGTTTCAATTA
>JAAAKQ030506263.1:4793-16816 GCA_010016005.3 Zanna intricata | reverse complement strand
TAGCGTGTAGATAGTGTAGAAAGCATTTAGATAGTGATTGTGAGTATAGTGAATCTTCTGATGATGAAAGCGAGTCTGAAGTAAGTTAAAGTGATAGTGAATCTAGTTCTAGTGCATCTAGTACTGAAGAAAATGATGATAACAATGGTGTTGCACCACGTCCTTCTAAATGCATATGCACTACAACGCAGAAACGGCAGTGTGACTGGAATTAGACTAAAAGTGACAATAATCCTGTTATACACCCTTTCACAGAAAATAGTGGGGTTAGTGAAAGTTTGAATCTGATCCATCATCTGAACTTTCTGTTTTTTTGGAATTTATGAAACCCTTGTTCGACAAAATTTGTAAAGAAATTAATGCGTATACAATAAAACAATTGATCAATCCAGACAGAAAAACCTAAAAGATGATGACAAATGGTTCGAAACTACTACAGATGAGGTAAAGGCCTATTTTGCATTAGTAATTTTGATGTCAAGTGAAAAAATCATGTGTTCATCAATTGTACTGGAGCAAAAATAAATGCATAAAGTGCAGTGTTGCACTTCACTTAGAAGAATGTTTTGAAGTGTACCACACTCATCAATCCTACCAAAAAAGCAGTACCAATGAGTATATACTTTCAATATTATGCATGCAAATTTTCAGAAGAAAATCTCTATTGGTTAATTTTCTATGATTTTTTTATGTATTACTATGCTCCCAACCATACTGCTAAGGTATTTAACTATGATTACTCAGTCAATTCTTAGAGTATTTAAATATGACATCATTGGGTTAAAATTATTGTTTGTAATAAAATTAAAAGACACTTTTTTTAATAGTTTTTGTATTTTTATTCTAAATACAGTATTATTTTCTTTTTTTTTCTGAATTATTTTATCTCTCTTCCTCCTGCTCCCATTCTTTTCTTTCTTTTAGAAAAACAAAAAAAACCACACGTTTTTCTCTTAGAGAAGACTAGGAAATCAATATTCTAAGAATTAAATGCTAACTGTCAGTTTGAGAAATAGATAAAAGAATAAGAAGAATGGGAAAAGGAGGAAAAGAGATAAATTAATGTCAAAATAAAAGAAAATAGTTCTTTATAGAAAATAAAAATACAAAAATAATTAAAAAAGTATATATCTTTTTAAACAATAAATACAAATTTTATAATAAAATTTAAAAAAGGGAGTTAAAAGGGAATAAACAGGCATTCTTGAACTAGAGACTTTGAAGAACTATTTTATGTAGATTTTGTTCATCTTGTCTGCTGTCAGGTACCTTCCTCATTCATTCCATTATCATTTTGTTCTTTTATAGTTGAATCTGTCTTCTCCAAGGTGTCTCATGGACTTTAGCTTGATGTCCACTGGATCGAATATAATTACAAGGTCTTCTAGAAAAAAAAAAAGAAAAACAATATTGATACTCATTATTCCAGTAGTCATGGTTTGTCATTGCAGACAAACAAATAATATTTTTGTTTGTCATGTTACTCTGGTTCATTTACAGTTCACAAAAATGTTTATAAGGTTTTAATACCTTGCTTATGATAATTTTTTTTTTATGTAAAAGAAGATGAATGATTATTTCTGAAGAATAATTTGCTTGTGAAATTTTGCTTTAACTGATGATGAGATAGTTATAGAAGCACTTTTCTTCAAAAGTGTTGCAAGAGAGTTATGAAAAAGAATGTATGAATAATATACAATGTTAAGATTGATATCATTGTTTTAAATTAAGTTTACCAAAGTCACTCAAATGTGATTGACTATTTAACTGATACAGTTTCATTGGTTATGAGTACATCATATGTGGTTATAACAGCTTAAGAAAAACAGTTATACTTAGAAGTAACACAGTGTTTCAAGGAGACTGAAAAAGAAAAGAAGTATAGAAAGATATATGGGAGCTGCCTTATGACAATCCTCTCTTACTTTCAGTATCTCTTTTCTTTTGATACTGCATAACATAACTGCTATATTTCAGCCACTCTGTTCATTTAATCTGGCACCTGCTAACTTCATACATAAATATGACACTGAAAAGATATATATATATATTCCAGATGACAGTAGAAATTAAAGATCATTTTGCTATCGCTATTACCTGCAACAGCAAAACACTAGCATAACACTTTCTATTTATGCAATTGTCACCAGACATCTCTGGTTTTTAATGCGATCAAGGGCAACAATTATGATTGGAATTTTGAATCTATTTACTCCACTTTTCATCTGCTTGAACAATTTCAGCCACACTTTATGGAAAATTAATCCATTCCTGCTTTAAAAACATTCTTCTTAAGTAAATAATTGAATATTTTTGTAACAGTAATTCTATATACTCTGAAATTCTTACTAAACTAACTATTCTCGGATCTGAGAAAAATGTCCATTTTGTTACTGCGTACTTAAAATCAATTCATATAATTTTATCTGTTTTGGGTAAAAAAACAAATTTATCTAAAACTCAACTGATTCTCAAAATCCAAAAGTTTTTTGTATAGGTTACCACTGACTGTTCGTAAGCTCCCTAAAGTCTGTTACATTACAAAAGTTCATAAATGTAGCCATTCTAATAAACGACAAATAATTTCATTTCAGAAACTGCTAATTGTTAAATGAGCTAATTGCTGATAAATTTAAGTAAAAGAAATTCTTTGTTTACCTAAATTTCTATTTTCTTATTAATATCAGTAAATGAGTGAAATATGAATAAATACCAATGGGGATAACTGAAATAATTACCTTTCAATTCAAAAATAATTTTTTATTATTATTTACCTATCTCAGTGTAATAACATTTTGTGCTATTAGTTTTATTCACTTTTAAATCTGATTGCATTAGCATAATCTCAGTCCAACCTCTTCCACTCACTCTCTTTGTATTCATACTTTTCATTATAAATATTTTTTTTTTAAATAAAATGTAAAAAATGTATATAAATTAGTAACATATTTTTGTAGATCATTTTGTAACCATCTCATAAGTGGCTGTATATTCATTTGTACAGTTCAAAGATTAATTAATCTTCTTTAATTCCAACCTAATACTAAGGAAGTGTTATTCATTTTTGACAAATACGTAAATGCAAATAATTTGCTTGGTAACTGAAGTGTAGTATTATTTTTAAATTATATATTATTCATTTGGTATTAAAAGAGAGATTCCCTCCACAAAATTGAAGTAATAATACTTAGCAAATAAACATTTCATTGATTGATAATCATACAAATTTTCTAAAAGTATTTAATTTTTAAAACAATAATATTATTTAAAAATATTCTTTTTTTCAACATTTTTAAATATTATACTTGAAAACTTCATCTTACTAACAATTTTGCTACCTTCTTTAGCAAAATAGTAATAATATCTCCACTTTTCATCCAGAAGGTTCTGGGGGTTTAATCTTGATAAGAAAAATTGATATTTATAAACTGTTAACAAATTCATATACAATGTATTAATAAAATAAGGGAGACCTTAAATAGGTTAAATAACAAAAATGATCTATTTTTTAGTAAAAGATTTCTATTTGGGATGTACTGAGACCATTTTTGAAGTTAATGGTAAAACAGTATTAAATATCTTCAATTTAGTAAGGGTTGTCAAAAGCTGAATTTTTTTTTTATGTAAAAATTGTTTCACAAAGCTCTTTAATGACAGCACAACTCTGCCCTATGCTTAAAGTTTTTGAGTTGCCACTTGTTTTGAAAAGTTTGAAGGGTTTTTTTAGTATGAAGGGTTCGTGTGTGCATTCTAAAAAATAGATCATTTTGAGGTAGGGATATTTGCTAATTTTTTTTTTAATTTTGTTTTTGTCTGACCAGATGTTTAAGAGTTACTATAAACAAAATTTAAAACTAGCTATGAAAAAAGTGAAATTTTTACCACTTTGATCAGTTATGATAGCCAATTTTTTTTTACATAAAATTTTTTTCCCAATATCCTTTGAAGTGATCTATCAAAATGCCATCTACTTTTTCCATTTACAATTTTTGAGTTGCCTACCCAATGAAGGCCCCTTAGTTGTTTCGTTGAAATGGTTTTATACCAAATATTATGTTCTAAGGTAGGAGCTTCTACTAAATCTCATTTTTCTATTTTAACATTAAAATATTTTAAGGGTTCAGATATTTTATTATTATCTTGTACGTTAGTATATTTTTGAGAGGTGTTAGATATGAATGAAGCTATCTTGAAGTAATTATTAAAAATATTTTACTGAAGGTGAACTGGATATTTTGTTGAGTTGATACGTACTCATGTTTGCTCTTTTCTGCTTCTAATCAGTTGGCAACCATCACATGGTTTTTTTGCTGAGACTACAGTTTTTTCCAAAATGTTTCTTTATCATTTTTTCTTGGAAGATCTTGCATTTTTGTTTGAATGTAGCCCTGTTTCAGTCCATTGTAGAACCTACTCTCATTCTTCTTAAATGCAATGTTATCCATCTTCCTCTGGTTTGAATTTTTGTACCGTTTCAATCTTGCAGAGTAGATGAACAACTGTTGTTTTAGGATATCCAGAGAAATCACCAGGTCTTTCCTCGTCGGTCATCTGGTACTGATGACTTTATTCTCATTACAAGCCGTTTATTACAATTACCCTGCAAGTATGGCATAAGTCATCCAATTCTAATTCGCAGATTTTCTGGATCTTCATCCAGAGATCCCAGGTTCGAATCCCGGTCAGGCATGGCATTTTTCACACATGCTAGAAATCATTCATCTCGTCCTCTGAAGATATACCTTAACGGTGGTTCCGGAGGTTAAAAAAAAAAAAAAAAAAAATTATTCTGTACAATTTACTTATAGTTTCATATAGGGAACTGATTGTAAATTTGAAAAAAAAATTGTGCTTCAAAATGTTTAATAATGTTAATTTAGTAATTTTATACTAAGTAAATTATGTTTATTTTATACAACAGGAAAAAATAATAAAATAATAACAAAATATTTTGTTTTTTTTTTTTTACAGATTAGCTGAAATTAAAGCTT
The DNA here is from genome assembly GCA_010016005.3 of Zanna intricata. Taxonomy (NCBI): domain Eukaryota; kingdom Metazoa; phylum Arthropoda; class Insecta; order Hemiptera; family Fulgoridae; genus Zanna; species Zanna intricata. The sequence continues at coordinate 11,825 of JAAAKQ030506263.1, read as the reverse complement.
TAGATGAAATGGGTTTAATGATTTAAATGTTTTACAACAAAGTGTGTGGTGAGCATTATGGGACAACGCTTGTACCCATCTTGAATAACTTGTTCAAGAAGGTATGGTGGTATTAAAAAATAAAATTGTGCTTTACAAGATATAAAGTTGTCAATTTTTCAGATATTCACACTTGGGAAAAGAAAACCCATAACAGATTTCCAACATATATTTTTATTTAACTTGTGTGATATTATTGATTATCTTATTGAAATCCAAAGGCTTTCAGGAATACAATGATAACATTTCTTAGAAATCTGATTGAACTCCTGAAAAATAATCCAGTAGCAAAAGTGGCTTAGGCATGATGATCCACCGGTTCATTCTACTTTTAATGTAAGCAGATGTAATGGGAGATTATTTAAATAATATGTATACATATAATTGATTGATGTAAACAGATGAGTAAAATGACCATCAGACTATATTGTTAGAGCTGGATGAGATTTAATAATTTAAGCACAATAATAGTTTTTCAGTTTCTTAGCACTATGAAGATTTTAAAATTCTAATAATTTCTGTTTAAAATTGTAACATTTTCTCACAGTTTGTTCTGTTTGAATTAACATTGAATATCCAAAACTTGAATAAGTTTTCTATTCAGTTGAATATAAAACTCTTTATTTACATGAATTTCTACTGAATTGAATTCTGGGTTTAAATAATTTCAATGCGGCACCATTTGTTTATTGAAACAGAAACAGGGAGAAATGTTTTACTGGTTATAACTCAAAAAAAAATTCACAAATAAGTCTATTGGAAACATTTTTGGTAATATTAATGCCATAAATCAGCTTCAAAGTACAGCTTACAATTTTTTAATTAAATTTCTCTGAACAATAATTACTATGAATAGCTTTCTCAAAAAGTTGCAATTTATTAACAGGTAATTAATAAAAATTGTTAACGTAATAGCCAACAAAAGCCGTGCGAGGATGATTGGATAATTAAAACAAATAAATAAATGCTCTGATTTAAAGAAAAACTGTATAATGAAAATTAAATTTAAAAAAAAAGAGACTTGACAACAATAAGTTATAAATTTTGAAAAAACAGTAATTAATAAAAGTATTTTAAAGAAAAATAAAGGCATAAAATTATTATTCCAAATATGTATATATATATGTCTTTGAATAACAAAGTTCTTTAAATTGATAAAAGTATACTTTCACTAACCTGTTGGTCATATTAATTAATAAAAACAAAACAACTGACTTAAATATGGTTTCAATGTTGCATTAACTTCTTCTTCCTGGGTATTTTGTGCATCAAGATGTTTCAACTGAATATTTTTAAAGTAATTTTCCTTTGTACCCCATGGTAACTCATTTTCAATGAACAAATTAGATAAAAACATTCAATCATTTAAAACTAGAAATAAAACATGAAAAATTATAACAATTTGGCAAATTTATTCACTCAATGTCTTAATTTTAAGCAATCTACAAGCCTACCTCAACAGGAGCCGGCTAGCCGATGACTTGCTACAGCTAGCAAGGGATAGAGAGGCCGACTTAGTGCTGATCAGCGAGCAATATCGGGACCGCGACGACTGCCAATAGTTCCGGGACTGCAGCGATATGGATTCCCTATCGAAGCAGAACCCAAGTTCGGAGGTCGGCGAAGGCGAGGGGTTCGTTTGGGTCTGCTGCGGTGAAGTGACGATTTTTAATTGTTACCTCATCCTAAATGACTTAATAGTGAACTTTCGCCAGAAGGTTGACACGCTGAAGGATGTGATCCTTGCTGCCGCTGGTGGGCTGTTGGTAGCTGGGGATTTCAACTCCAGGGCGGTGGAGTGGGGTATGGCGCATACCGACTCCAGAGGGAAATACATTCTGGACAAGGCGGTACGTACTGGACTTGTAATCCTCAATACAGGGAATACGACGACGTTCCGCCGTCCAGGATATTTGAAGACCATTCCAGATATTTAACTCACCTTCAAAGAAGTGGTCACGCTCGCCCAAGACTGGAAAGTTCTAGAGGATTACACCAGTAGCGAACACCAATACATCTCCTGTAGAATCGTAGATGGTGCATGGGAGCTCTCGGGGCCCCCATGGCTGGTGAAAAAATATAATGTCAATAAGATCGACGAGACAAATTCCCAAGGAAAGATCAGCTCAGGGGTTACAGCCTGTGAAAACATCACCACCTGGGGGGGGAGGGGGGAGGGATCTGGACTATGGTCGAAGCCATAGTTGCTTCGATCATGCTGATCACTTTTGCATGCGACACCTTCATGCCCCACGGGATCCAAGGCATCGGAAGCGACCGTGTACTGGTGGATATCGGAGATTCCGGGGCTGCGCCGAGAGCGTTTTCGACTAACATGAACGCTGCAACGAGCAAGGTACCGCACGGATGCGAACGCTAGGTCAGTCGACACATAAGGCGGCAAAGAAACGACTTCGTCGAGCAAGTCACGCTGCTTGTGAGAACTGATAGAGACCGTGGATGCAGACCCTTGGGAGCTGGATTATGAGATGGTAAACTCGGCGATTGAGGGTCTGGCGGTCACCAGTTCCACTACAGGAAGCTAAGGCGGAGCACGTCGTTAGGACGTTGTTCCCGGCTCTCTTGGTCCGAGCCGAGCAGGACCAATGACTTGGCCGACTTCCCCCTCTTCTCGATGGAGGAACTGGAGGTAGTCCTACGGTCACTGAAGGCCAGAAAATCTCCTGGCCCCGACGGCGAGGTGCTCAAACTGGTGGGGCGCTGCAGGATCGTCTGCTTCTAGACATATTTAAAGCGTGTCTGGAGGCTGGGGCTTTCAGCTGGAGCCAGATGGAAGACCGCGTGATTCCAAAGGACAACGGAAACCCAGAGTCAGCGTTCTCCTACCGCCCATTGTGTATGCTTGACACAGCTGAGAAGATACTGAAGAAGTTATTAAAAAAAGACTGATTGAGGCGATGAATCAGGCAGGTAGCCTGTCACCCAACCAATACGGTTTCCGACGGGTTCGGTCGACCCTAGATGCAGTCCAAGAGGTTGTTGAGGCAGTGCGGCGAGCGGACCACAACAATTTTTCGCGCCCTGTGACCCTTCTCCCTTACATTGGATGTGAAAAACGCTTTAAACTCTGCACGGCGGAATGATATGATTCGGGACCTGGAACAATCGTTCCACGTGCCTCGATACCGCCTCAGAATAGTGGACGCATACCTGAGGAACCGCAGTCTCATGCTGGTGTAGAACTGCGATCACGTCAAGGGCGACGAAGGGGTCGATTCTTGGCTCCGATCTTTAGAACGCCGTCTATGACGGCTTGCTAAGATTGAAGATGCCTAGAAAATCGGTCTTGATTGGGTACGCTGACAACGTGGCGCTACTTGTCGCAGACCGCGACGTGGAGCGTGCCCAACTGAGACTCAGGCGAGCCATGCACAGAGTCAGTGCCTGGCTGGACGACCATGGGTTGTTCTAGCCCTCAGAAAAACGGAGATCGTAGTTCTGACGAAGAAGCGTATCGACACCCTCCTGCGGGTCGGGGATGAGGTTGTCAAGACCAAGCCGGCCGCAAACTACCTCGGTATGATGATTGACTGGAAACTCAACTTTGCTGAGCAGCTTCGGAGTGCCGCCGACAAAGCTGGGAGAGCCGTAACTGCTTTCAGCTCATGGCGAATGTCGAGAATGTTGGGGCGGAAGTGTAGGCCCAGGCATTACGATTCACCGCAGCTTTGCGAATCGATTCCGTGTATCGGACGCTTTCCGAGTCTGCAGTACTAGTGGTCGCCGGCGTCATATCCATTGATCTTTTGGCAAGGAAGCGCCAGGCGGCCTACAGGAGGCGACGGATAGGCGAAGACCGTGATACCATCACCAAGGAGGAACGGACTCGCACGTTTCTCACATGGCAAGAGACCTGGGACCACGATACTAGAGGGCGATGGAACGCAAGGCTTACCCCTCAGGTCAGACCGTGGACGGAGCGGCGGCAAGGAGAGGTGGAGTACTATGAGTTTTAACGAATCACCGATACTTCCGCGCTTATCTCCATGTCATAGGGAAATGCCATCCCCCGACTGCCTCTACTGCCCTGGTGTACAGGACGACGCCGAACACATCTTTTTCAAGTGTGCTCGGTGGGCGGCAGATCGAGGGACAGTAGAAGCGGATATCGGAGCACTAAGCCCCCAAAACGTGGTTGCGATGATGCTCCGTAACTTGAACAGTTGATAGTGGCTCGATTCATCGGCAGCATTCTCAGGACGAAGAAGAGTGACTTAGATAGTCCTGGGAATTAGGTAGCGGCCTTCTCAGGCTAGTACAGAAGAATTCGGCCTGAGTAATGTGATAGTAAGTTGTGTATAGGCCTGAGTAGTGATGAGTGAGTAATGTGATAAACGGTTCCGGCTCGAGTCCTATTAGAAGGGGGCTGGCTTTAGTCGGTACTGCTAATGGTGATTGGAAATACCATCAGTGGGAGCCCGACACTCCGTGCGTAAATGCATTCCCACCTCCCCCCCCAAAAAAAAAATTATTGTTACCATATAATATTAATTTTAGCACTAATACTTGTTCAATCGGCCAATACAACTCACAGAAATTAAAACAATTTCTGTGAGAATGGATATCTTCAGAATGGATTCTGATAGAATTTGCTAAATCCATGTATGAACATATTTAACAGCCTGATGAGAAAGTGCATAGCAAAATTCTATGTATTTTTACCAAGGAGTATAAACACAGTAGGATATTGAAAAATAAAAATTAGTTTAATATTTCAAACTCTCACCAGCATATGTCCTATGATTTGCATTAGGAATATGACTAAATTTATCTATCGTCTCTTGTGGTGCCTCTAACCACTTGATTTCCAGCATGAACTGCAAGATGAGCTAAATACAAAAACAGAGGTTTCTTTTTATCATGATTTTTTATCACTTTTACTGCTTCATCGGTAAAGACATCAGTAGCATACTTTCCCTGATACTCCCATGCAGGATCTAAATTTCTTCTAAAATCCAAACCACCATAAGTGCTATTGTCTCCCTGAAAATAAATTTTATTACTCTTAAAGAATTACTTTTATTATATGTTAAGAAATATAAATATATTTAATGAGAAAAAAATCATACATAAAAAATAGCTTTCACTGTATAATATTAATAAAGAATATTTTAATATAGATGAAAAAATTAAATTAATTATTAGACTACTTAAAAAATAATTAATATTTCAATGACACATTTTCACTTCTAATATTTCTTATATTATTTTTAAAATATTGCACATTAAGATTTTACAACTGACTTGGTCATGATGAACCAAGAAAACTTTTAATTTTTCATTATTCAATTTAATGAAAATAATTAATATTTTTTAAAGTTTTGCAATAAAATTAATGTTTTTTGAACAAAATGGATTATCATTTAGAGGGTCTTTTGTGGCCCACCCAATCAAACTAAATGGTCTTGCAGGGATTCTAATCAAAATATGGTTAAGAAATACTCGTACATATGAAGTGAAATATATATTAAATTACTAAGTTTCTAATTTTTGTTATTTTTCAAGTTTTATTACGTCTGCAGATTTAATATGACCATGTATGATTAAAAGTTCTCTTAGATTTAGGCATTTTGTAGGGAATAATTATTCACGTATAAAGAAATTGAACATACAGTAAAATGAAACATCTGTGGCATGATCAACAAAACTTTTTTTTTTAAAATGTTCCTGTAATACTAACTAAGCTTACTTACCTTGGTTATATTAATATTGATTTGTTGTAATTAAAAATGTCTCTTTGTAAAACAAAAAATTCCCTTGCAACAGTGAAAACTTCATTTTTACTAGACTTGTGCAGGAGTTACAAATTAATAATAATAAAACTTTTGCCAGTTCAACAGTTTCACCTATCACATACTGTAATCACTATATTCCGAAAAGTCACTTAAAATTAATTTGAGCCATACATATATTTTTTACAAATCAGTTCAGTATGGCTAAATGTGTGTGTGTGTGTGTGTTCACTTAGCAAAGCCCACAATTTTAGATGAAATATGGTGTGAGCTTAGCCAAACTTTTGTTTAATTTTTTCGGTTTTACAATATTTTTGTAAAATTAAATTTTTTATTTCTTTCCCTGTTAACCTAAAAGATTAAAATGAATAAAAACATCTCTGATGTTGAGTCAAATTTTTTTATAAAAATTTGACTCTGATGTTGACTCATGAGCCAAGAATCCAGTCACAAATACAAAAGTATAAACACACTTGCGTTTATACTTTTCTTGACTGAAATACTTATTTTAGTAAGAAATTTCTTGACTGTATTATTATAAATGCTTGTACATTATCATTATTAATTTATTAAAAATTGTATATCAATGATTGAAATAATATTATGAATAAAAAATATAAACACTTAGCTTTCTTGTTAAGTCTTGACAAAATGTATTGTTTTTGAGAATTTATCTCATCATCAACATAAAATTATTATAGAATGGTACATTTATAATAAAAGTATATGAAAATAAAATTTTTATTATTAAACATCAACCAAGTTGGTAATTAAAATTAAAAAATAAATTAAAATTTAACATCACCACTACGGTAGATAATGGAATGATGTTATAATTTTAGAATAAGTAGTCATAATAATTTGGCAAACATTAGCAATTTATTTTTTCCAAAATCCTTACGCATCCAATTTTCTTATAAATTATTATTATAATAGTATTATTATAACACTCTTCTTTGTTTTTTGAAATATTTAATTATTTGTTTGAAGAAGAAGAGAGGGCTACAAGCTAAATTTTAAAGAAGTAGAAAAGTTGATAAATACAAATGATCCCCTGACTCCATGAAAAGGGTTAAAAACTTTCTTGCTCTAGATAAAATCATGAAGTCCCGTCATGCAGAAAGTAAACTTTACACAAAATCTAAAATCTTTTAATTACATAAAATCACTTACAATTGAAGCTAATTGACTTGCAATTGAAGACTTCTTAATGTTGATAATCAGTAAACATAGAATGTTA
>JAAAKQ030506241.1:0-20056 GCA_010016005.3 Zanna intricata | reverse complement strand
GGAAAGAGTCCCCGACAGCTCATCGGGAACGACACACCTAAGCATGTCGCCCCTCCCTGTCGAGGCTGTCCCCCCCCTCCACACGATCCCTAGAATCCTTTCAATCTGTCGTCTTCTTCCTTTTGTTGTATAATATTGATAAAAACTCACTCAGTCACCTTCCAAGTTGCCAACGACACAAACATATATAGAGAACCTAACCAGTACCAACTGATGTCAGAGAAACAATACCATTCAATTACGTGTGTTCGCATTTTTGCCATGAACCGTCTTGAACAATATATAAATCCCTGCTGTTCGAGTCGAAAATAGCTTCCTCAACTGACTTTTTCATAGTTAATTTGACATACTGTTTTCATGGCTGTAGAAAGTATTGTTTCATGTGATTTGAATTTAGTTGGTGGAGGTGGAATATTCATGACGCCATACAAAACTTTGGCAGTTACAGCCTTTTCCAGTAGCACATAGACCACATACAAATCTAAGATTCTGATATCTTCATAATGTATATTCATAATGTTTTACAGTTTTATGGCAATTCATAAAATGAATTTCAGTTTCATTACAATTGTTACATCACGATTTGAATTCTGTTTCTAGACCTTCAATATTGTTTATATCAAGTACTAAACTGTGGAAGCAGAATTTACAAACAGCTGCATTTGCAGTTACACCTTGTAAAATTCCAAAGTCAGTAATTTCTTATTGAATGTTGTCAAATCAGGTGTTATAGAACTCATAATTAGAAGACTTGAAGAAATGCTTCGTCTTCATCTTGAACTTGTGATGTACTAGTCACCATAATCACTGCGCAGTTTTGGCTTGCAACATTTTTCTTCTTCTTGTAACTTGAACTTCTACTTCCCACTCGGTTTTTATTATCCATTGTAAATATACGAATTTACAGTCTACAGTATATTTCAAAACAATATTTTCGCAATAAATGTTTCATAATGAGATCAATAAAAATTCACAATACCGAAAACGATGTATAACTTATATAATATAGTACATAACCTTATAATAGACTAGTGTTGTAGAATACATTATTGAATAGTCGATAAAACAACGACAATTTTCGTACCGAAATTGTCACATTCTTTTGGTAAATACAAAAAATATGCTATTTTGAATCTCGGTAAAATCTTTGCGTGCAAGTTCAAAAATGAAACATTGACTTAATTTAATTTTATATGCGTAAATCAAAATAACCTGCACATAAAATACCAAAACAATAGGAAATTATGCTGTTTTTATAAAATGAAAAAACAAAAAAGTGAAAATAAATTTTGTACCTTCACTGGTTAGGGGTGTTCTTTAAAACGTCTAAAATTTTGAATAATTTTGAACATCTACCATTATGAACAAACACAAAGAAAATTTTATTAATTTTTCTATGTCTTCAGTTCTTGTATTTATTTTCTTGCCGTAAACAAAAATTTAAAAACATAATTTTACCATTGGCTTACTAATTTAATTTGAACTTGATTTTTATGAAGTCAAACGTAAAGATGAAACTGAATTTTTACTTTTTTACGTATATTAAAGTATATATTATTTAAAGAATTTTTATAAACACTTTTCAGAATAAACTTATTAGCTTATTCACAATAAACTTTAGTTTATTTTCAGAATAAGGTTTAAATTTTAAACTTCAGTATTATAAATATTGTTCTGTGGAATTTTTTTTTTTTTAATGAAATATTAATATTTTATTACAACAAACCCAATTTGAAAATAAAATCAATAGTTATCTAAGAGATTCTTTTATGAGGGGTAGATTTCACATATTATACTCAAACATATGGAATATGAATAGCTAATTTAATACAGGTTTCAGGTAAAATAAAGTTTGTTATATCTGAAAAAGTACCAATAATTAATAAAAATCTTTAGGCTAATCTGTAAATATCTAACAACTGAGATAATAATTATAAATCCGTATTTGAAGTCTTGAGAAAATATTATAAATGATATTCCAACAAAAGAAAATATATGTAAGGTTTGTTCCTCGATTTCTTTTAATAAAGTACCAAGGAAAACGCCTCTGATTCAAATTCTTTAATGGTTTGAGACAGGAGACAAATTTTTTATTCTGGTCAGTGATAAAATTACTTATTAATTAATTATTACTGACACATTTCTGAATAAGAAGTTGTTTTCATTTTAACGTAAGTCGATTATTTATGTCCCTTTTATCTGATACGCCTATTTTTATTCGTACGTAGGATGGTTACGTAATAAGGCAATGCTGTAAATAAAATATTTCATGCTATCTTGAAGTACAACATAATTAAAATCATTTAACACAGAATTTCTAAACAAGTGATTTTATTCCAAATTTCATTTTTGTTTGTCCAATTTTATTTCAGCGATTATTTAAAGTTCACGTTAGAAAAGCTCGGACGATACATTCCAGTAATAACTGTACTTTCACCTTCTGAAGCTCGCGACAGTTACGAAAATATGTTTTAACTCATTAATAAAATTTTCGATTATAATTAAAACCTAATAACGTGGTTTTAGATTTGAGTGCAGGTAAATATGATGCATCTTGTAGATAAATATGTTTTCCAGACATCCCAAGATCGCAGGTGTAGATTACATACGGGACAATTTTGGTATAGAAAAAAATTGTAAATGTACTCGTAAGTTTGTACGATATCTGTTGCTACCACAATAAAGAAACTCGTGACTGATTGATTTCGTTCTTTGGATTACGTTTCCTACCAAATGTAACGGTACCGGATGCTTATACAGAACGAATTAGTGTACCCCTATCAAACGACAAATGCATTATTGATTTCTCGGATTACATTGTAGACAGATATATTGACACCTCCTATTTCCTGTCTCAAGTATGGGCCAGTGTACCTACTGATGAGGCGTTGCCGAATACAGTAAATTGAGCTGAAACTTTTCATCACAATTTTCAATCGTTATTCCATTCAAAACCCATCTATTTGTACATTTCCAACATTTGAAAGAGTTACAAAATTATGGAATGAAATCAGTGACTCCTAAAAGAAGTCGGAAACTGACGAAACTGAAGCAAAATTTGTACGATTACACAAATAGATGGATTTTCCGTCTACGATATACAATCGTCGGCCGTAAAACTACTTAAGGAGTTTTATATATATATACATTTTAATGCGATATTGCTATCTTCTACCCTTGGTGAATAATTATTGGTTTTGTCCTACAATTCTGATTCTTGTTTTTGTCCTACATTATTTTTGTTCATTTGTGTATTTGTCCTTTTTATTATCACTTTTTGTGTTTATTTCCCGTACCTGGAAATCAAATTATCCTCAGTTATTAGTTAAAAGGATTTTATATTTAGATAATGCTATATATTCGTCACGTGAAAATCTCTTTTTTTATTACGCTCATCACTTTTTGTTATTTAATTTTTACAATACTCTAACAAGCAATATAGTAATTTGGTAGATTCTGATTTTCAAAATTGTTGAAAAAATACTTCCATTTTTACTATTATAATTTAAAAATTTTTTACAGCGCGATCATTACAAAGTTTTAATCTTAGTACATCTTCAATTTTATAAAATCATTTACAGTTTTAAAATCACCCTTTGGTAGATACTTTCTTTTAAAAATTATATACGGTGGTAATTTTTCCTGTCTGAAAGTATGTCAGCATCACCGAGCAACTTTGTTTTTTGTAACCAGCAGTTCGTATCTAAACTCGTTCATATCTACACTTTCAGTTCTTATTGTTGATGGTATTTCAAAAGTTACCTGTGTTTGGTACACATTCCCAATTTTATGTAACGAAAAATCGTTTTTTTCATAAATTTATAATATATCTTTGAAGCTTTGCTAGTTTATCTTCGTATGATTCTGGTACCCGCTGTGCTAGTCACCCTTCTTCGAATAGAAACATGTCGGAAAACTGACGTACACTCAATGGCGTGTACGTTTTTAAAAATTTGTACAAAATAAAAAGTTACCCAAGGTTTCTTTCTTTTTGGAGTGGGGGTGAATTACAATGAAATTTTATTGTAATATTATTATTAAAGTTTATTATTTAAACTTTTACTGCTATTAACAAATTTAAAAAAAGTCAAAAAAGTTTTGAAAAATTAAAAAAAAACTGACATTTTAGATCTTAATTGCCTCTTCCACCCAGAAACATTGCTCCCAAAGTATTTCTATTTTTTTTTTTTTTTTTTTTTTTTTTTTTGGGGGGTCACTTGCATTACTTCTACGCCGGGCATAGCACTTAAAACAATGCGGTTTTACAAAAGATAAATATTAAAAAAAAACATTGCTTTTTAATATAGGTGGATAACTTTGTGTGTAGTATTTGTATAGAGTATAAATATATTTTAATTTATGTAAACATATACATATTTATATAGCCTATAACACTGCCAGTAAGGTAAGAATTCCAAAGCGGGTTAATAATCTAAATCGGTTCAGCCATAGAGCTGCTACGGTTGAAATACATACATAACCCTCAATACATTACACTCCTTTTTTGGCAAAAATATTTCAAGAACACATGCAGTTTTATTAATGTCACTAACATAAATTAAAATATGCAGTTCACATTAATAAATGTCACCTATTAATAATTAAAAGTTGACACAATTTAAAAGATGTAATTGAAAAGTTATTTAATTTATAGATGTTAATAATAATAGTCAACAAATATTTAAAATTCAATAATAAGAGCAGAGAAATTTCATCTACTTTAATTTTAATTTCACTTTTACCAACACTCATATAATTAATATTATTTTCGAATAACCGTGATCTGTTAGACCGAGAATGTATCTGATGCGTGCAAAAGTTAGCATTCAACCTCCTTACAAATACCCTGTTCGAACGATTTTTTGCTGAGATTATAAGAGAACCCCCACTGGACCTCAATAAACTGCACCACAGGGTCACCCCATTTGTTACAAAGAGAAGCCCATTATTGTAAAACAGATATTTTTTATTAATAAAAAAAAAAATTTTTATTTATTAAGTTAAATATAAATTTATTTAATATTTTTTGAATTTTATTTAACGTAAATTTTATTCTATTATTTTTGTATTATTATTCGTTCGACTGATTACAATCATTCAGTTCAAACCCAGCTTAGAGGTTGATAGAGTCTCCCAGTTCACACTTCAGTAACTCAATTGATTTTATTTTTTGCTCCAATCGGAAAATCTCCTCTACTACGTACATAAAATTTACATATGTATTTATACACATACATATTTATTTAACCTATGACACTCCTGCTAACGTAAAGATTCCAACGCGGAGTCATACATCTAAATCGGTTCAGTCGTTGAGCTTCTACGGTGAAAGAAACTTGCATAGATACATACACCCTAAATACATTACACTCCTTTTTGGGCAGTCGTGTAAAAATAAAAATATAATATTTTTTGGTTTTTGTGGAGGGGTATACCTCAGGTAGTATTGTACAGATTAGGACTCTTAAAAGTGACACCTTCGTACTATCCATCACGGGGAATGTCTACATCATACTATTACTATCAGTAACTTTGATCAGTACCACCTACATCTCAGATTTATTTCATTCATATGAAACACTGAGAAATATGGAAAACAGCCTATAAATTACTCCTTTCTATCAGATATAATACATGAAACCAACAATTTTTTCTATTTGAAAGAAACGAAAGAAAATGAAAGCTATGTTTCAGGTACGTATATATATATATATATATGAAAGACGTGGTGATCTTACTTGAGGGGAGGTTACATTTTATTGAACCCATCCATTTTTCTGTTAAAATGAATTGACACTATTTTCAAAACAAAAAAAAAATTGTTGTATTACCAATAATTATCGAGTTTATATTAGTTATATTAAAAGAAAAAGGAATTCAAAGAATTTTTAAGAACAAAATGACCTTAATTTTTTTTTTGGTACGAGTATTATTTAATATTTTATTTAATTATTGTTTGGACAGGTGGAAATTATAACCCTTAAGGGTGTTTTAATGTAGAAAACTATCATCACTACATGTAGATGTGTGTGTGTGTGTGTGTGTGTGTGTGTGTGTGTGTGTGTGTGTGTGTGTGTGTGTGTGTGTGTTTGTGCAAAAAATAATGAAAGAAATTTTTTTTTACTTGTTTTAGTTTAGTCAATCATATTTTGTTACTTGTGTAACACTTTAAAGTTCAGGGTTATAAATGTGTATTTAATAAATCCCTTAAGGTGTGATTATATATCGGTATTGCGTTATAATGTGTAAAAAAAAATTATACATTAATTTTATATATATACATATATATATATTATATACACATATAAAAAGAGTAATGAACGTGTAAATTATAATTATTACACTCCTTGTTATTTATTGTACGGACGTGTTTATTAATTCACCACGTTAATATAATAAAGTAAAATTGTTATTAGTCTTAGTAAATCTGTATTGTTTGTTTATCATTAAACAAAATTATTAATAATAATTAAAAAAATATAAATATGGCATAAAAAAAATGTATGTACCAGTTTTTATTACATTGTTGTTGATTTTTTACATTATTTTTATTGCATATAAAATTTAATGGTTCGTATAAATTATAAACAGCGATATTTGATACTTGTTGCTATTGTAGACTTGAGTTATAGCTCTACAAAAACGTTTCCTCCATATCATATTGTTTAACTTATTTTAACATTTCTAAACATGTAATATAGTTTTAGTAATAATTTTTTAGCGGAGAAACAAAACTTTAAAATAAATATCGCTTATCGTGCGAAAAATACATTCAAAAGTTTCCATGGATATTATTTGAAAAAGAAAACAGCAGAAACGTGATACATAAATTTCCCTATTTCTCGATGTACTTTTTTCACCCATCAAAATATTTCTTTAAATTAAGAATTTTTCGCCATTTGGCAATTATATATTTGCATGACTAAAAAAGTATCTCTTGATGGCTGAATGATTTTTGACTCCCACAGTAAGATGATTTACTGCGCATTTTTTATACTCGGGTTCAATCCTTAATTATAGAAGCAGTGTTACCCTATTTAAAATTTTTATACATTATAATTCCGCTATGGTCTATAATACAGAAATTCTCTCAGTTGATTTGATTCATGGATTTTAGTTAAGCACAAATTTTAATGTCTCACAGCAAGTGTTGAAAATATTCGCCATTTTCGTGAAGCCAGATCCGAACCCTTCGTACCATATTTTTTTACATCATTAGTAGAACAACAGGGCCAATGGAATTCATTTTAAAAAATTTGTTCAAAGGGTTTGGACATGTCTTCATGAAAATGATGAATATTTCCAACACTTGCTGTGAGACATTAAAATTTGTGCGTCAACTACTCGTACATTCCACGAATCAAATGAATTGTAAGTATTTTTATATTGCAATCGATAGTGCAATTATAGTATTTAGTATCATGATGCGTTCGATAAATTGATCTCACTGTATAAACAAAATTAAAAGAAATGAGTAGTAGCTGAATGATCATATTTTATACTATTGATAATTAATTATTTTATTACCATACAGTTTTCGAAAAAACAGCTTTGATTGAAATTTATATATTTGAAAGATTTTACTCAGAAGATGGCTTTTTCTGAGTTTTCACCATTTTTGCGAATACTATTTACGAGTATATCGAAGGGGTAATAATTAATTAAAAATAGATTCTTTTCTGATATTTTTTTTAGCGAGTTACAATATTATTTATAATACCAAATCATTTTTCTCTCCCCTTTTTTTTTTTTTTTTTTTTTTTTTTTTTTTTTTTTTTTTATCTTCGGAACCACGTTAAGGTATATCTTCAGAGGATGAGATGAACGATGTTTTTAAACACTTAATAATATTCGCCCTGTAATCAGACAGAAATCACTCCTTTTTGTAAAATATTTATTCTAATTTCAAATGGGGTTTCCGCTTTCCGCTCTTAAATTCCATAAATTATGAATCCAAACTTTTTTTACTAATTCCATTGATACCATTGGTTATCTATGATCTTGAATAAAAAATTATCTTTATTTTTTCATCTCCAATGCCTTTTGTTTGAAATGCTTTCTATGGTAGATTTTATTTCTACAAAACACCACTCATATATCAGCCATGTCTTAATGTTTTCTGTTTACTTTTTTTGTATACCTAATTAATTTGCTCTTTGCCATTAAAATCAAATATGAAAATTACTTACTTGTGCCTCATATATATATTATTTAACATTTTCATATCTATTCGGTAAAAATTGTAAAACATTTAATGAAATTAATATAAATCCTATTTTTCAACGAATGAACACTTCGTTATTGAGTTCAATACATATTTGTGTACGTGACCTTTTGTTTATGTGTATCCTTTTACATATATTTCCGTTTTTAATAACATCTCAACGACAATACTGTTAAAAACATAAAAATTGACTAAAAAAACTCTTTTATCAATTTTTATAATTATAGGACTATCCTTTGGTTAGTTATTTAAAAAACATTTACGTTACTTTTTTCACCATTTAAAAATAAAAATTATATTAATTATATCAATGATACGTCACTCTTGAATCCGCAGAAAGGAAAAATTAATCTCTGTGATAAACAATGGATATACTGAATGCACATAAAATAAATGGGATGGGACTTAATGATGTGAATAAATACTTTTTACTTTTTTTTTTAACTTAAACAGTTACTTATATGGTGAAACATAGTTTGATGATTTATTAAAATAAAATACGTAATATTTTTTCAGATAACATCTCAAATAATTTTTTAAAATTATTAATTGATTTTTTTTCCTTTAATTTTTAAAAATCTTTTATTAAATTAAAATGTGAGTGATTCATAACACTCAATCAACATTCTTCTCTGTAAAACTATTGAAAATGACTTATATAAGAAAAGGTTTTAGAAAGGTTTCTACACCTCTTTATATACACTGAATTTATGTTTGTAACCTATTTATAATAACAAGAGCCGGCCTCCGTGGCGCAAGTGGTAGCGTATCGGTCTTTCATCTGGAGGTCCCGGGTTCAAATCCCGGTCAGGCATGGCATTTTTACATACGCTACAATTCATTCACTCATCCTCTGAAGATAACTCTTAACGGTGGTTCCGGAGATTAAAAAAAAAATAATAATAATATAATATATATATAATATATATATATATATATATAATATTATATATAATATAATATATATATATATTATATATAATATATATATAATATATATATATATATACAAACAGACCTAAACTATCATGAAGGATATGGTTTTCATTCACAGTATTTCATTTAAAATTTTTCTCTTAATTTAGAAGCTTGCATAATTATGTATTACTTTTTTTAGTAACCTACCGTTTTTTTGCCATTTACCGTTTACCATTACCGTTTAAACTTTGCCGTTTATTAATTTATTATATTATCCAATGTACTCTAAAAAATAAATCGGTGGTAGTAATTTAATCGTTCTATGGGTTCAGTATTGTAACTGATACATTCGAAATATTTTCTATTTATTTTTCATACATTAAGGTATTAATAATTAAAAATTTCTTCTGATGAGATTATAATTTTTCTTTTCCTAATATTTAATACTTCATAAATTTAAATACTGTATAATACCATAATTTAATACTATAATACTTTTTTTTAAATATACTACATAAATTTACTACATAATTTAATACTTTAATAAAATTCTTTAAGGCCATAAGTCATTCAAATGACTGGTGTAATATTAGTTTCCATTATTTCAGTTCTGTTCCAATCGTTTTACTTCAACATACTAGTCCGTGACTAAATTAATATTGCATTTGGAAGTGATTGACACAGCGCTTCGGTAAACAACAATCTACAGTGCAACTAACTCAACTTCATATGCGGAAAAAAATGTGAACTAACAGATTACAATTGAAGCGGATGAAATAATTTGACTACTCTTTTTCCTCTTCGTCAAAATATTTAATATTATTTTTAATTATATTTCTTCTTTCGTTATGAATGTATAGTTTTCTCATAATTGTGGATTTTTTTTTATTTACGGTCTTAACGCCTGCCGTATACATAATTAAAAGACAGTGGGACAGTCGACTAAATTTAATGAAAAAATAATAAACGAAAATCAGACACTGATATCGTTACTGAAAAAAATTAATAATTTTTTACTTTTATTACCAATAATAAAGGAGGTACTGTATATCCTTGAAACTATTTTTCAAGTCAGAAATTAAGTTAAATCAATCAACTAATTAAAACAGAACTCAACAATATCAGAACTTGTTCAAACTAAAATAACCAGAAAAAATTGGATTCTGACTAATAAAACCGTTTACAAAGAAATCTACCCGACTATTATCAGCGTGATGAAGTAGAGAAGGATTTATTCTTTTTACACATCTTAAAGATGCCTGATGTCTGAAACTGGTTCTTAGGAATTTGGAAAACAAACCTAGTGGAAAATACGTCGGAGAAATTAAGAAGGATCTCGAAGAAATTGGACTGAGGATCAAGGATGCTTTCGATAAAACAAAAATAAACAACACTCTCATAGTACTGAGATTCTCTACAGAAAAGACCCAAAGAGGCACAATGAAGATACAGAATAAATGTAGAAACAAAGATCAGACTGTCTTAAAATGTACTGGCAGAAGCGAAAGTTTACGGCAGTGTCCTATTCGAAAAACACTGGAAATGGATTGATTAAGTGATCCAATGTGGCCTTAAAAAAAAGTATATATATATATAATAATGTTTAATTTAGAATACATGTATTATATGCTTGAAATTAGTTTATAATTCTAACCATATGACTGTTGAATCAATGGGCGGTTTAGAAGTCCTTAGTTCACATTTTTCCCAAATGCAATGTTACTTCCTCATACTGTACTTATTAAATCCTATAAACTCCCTTTCTCTTTTATGTATTCCGATTTTTGTCATTATTTGTAGATCTCCATATACATATATTTTTATTACTAAATCTAGGAGGTTTAAATGAGGAGGCCAATCTGTATGGTTCGGTTTCTTGTATTTAAATCAAATTTTAGTTTATATTTAAACTAAATACATCTCCTAGTTGTAAATTCATATCATTCAAAGACTGTTCTTTAATTTCTACACCACTTCTTTCATTTTTGCTTTCTCTTACATCAACTGACAGAGTGACGTTATCTTCTTTCTAAACCAGAACTTTATTGCTTCATCTTCTACTGATATCACTGCTCCGTACTTGTACTGCTTTCTCTTACATCAACTGACAGAGTGACGTTATCTTCTTTCTAAACCAGAACTTTATTTCTTCATCTTCTACTGATATCACTGCTCCGTACTTGTACTGCTTTCTCTTACATCAACTGACAGAGTGACGTTATCTTCTTTCTAAACCAGAACTTTATTGCTTCATCTTCCACTGATATCACTGCTCCGTACTTGTACTGATCACGTAAATTCTTCTTTTGCTGTATAACAGGATTATAAAATTTATTTAATTATTCATATTAATATTTTTATTTTAATAATTTTTCATAGAAATTTCATGAAAGATTAAATTGAATTGAAAGAGAACATTACAATATGAACACTTATCACTGAAATACTTAAATTTTTTTTACTTGGGAACTTTACTATTGATTCACTTTAAGAAATTAACGAATATATATGTATCGATGTACAATATATATGTACCCCTACAATCAGAAGCCATTGAAATTATAACATTATCATTTCAAATAAGTTACAAAAAACAATATATTTTACTAAACAATATTATCATATTACCGATTTCTGTGGTAGAAAGATAGTGTTTCTTGTTATCAGGTTACAAGGCCTAAGTTTAACATAACTTTTAACAATAAGAATAACATCCTTCAGATGCTACAGAGTGTGCCATGAAAAAAGCTCAGCCAGAATATGGAATATTGAATAGAACATTAACATCATAAGTTTCCGCTTAAGAAATTGTAACAAAGGACGGAACGTACATTCCAAGGTATAATTTTCCTCCTACGAGTAAAATGATCATCCTCCATTTCCTTCCTTCCATTCTCCAGTGGTCAGTTGTCTGATACGGCTACCGATCGTTGGCGAGGCTACTTTTCCGTGGTTCACCAGTAGTATTAAGTGTCAGCTTGAGGTTGTGTATAAGCAAATAAATGCAATAAAAGCTGATTAAAAAAAAATAAAAATTTTGTTGTGGGTGAGTTTACGATATAAAAGAGAAAGAATAAAGATTAGCTGTATAAAAAAGTGAGTATGAGGAGTGAAAAAAAAACTCATAAGAAAAATTGAAAGCCATGATGAGGGTCTGTTTGAGGGAAACTCGGTAAGATAGAAACGCATCTGGTGGATACTATAAAATAAATTATGTACAAATCAAATTTTAGAATATAGTAGTGGAAGGATGCATAGCATACTGGTCGTTAGATAACATCAATAAGGAGGAATAGGAAAGTAGAATGAAAAGAGATAATAAAAAAATAGATAATCATGAAAACCTGCTATGGGAAGTTCAGCCAAATTTCACTACTTTATTTAAATGATGGAATAAAATAGAAAGTTATTATTATATAAATATAAAAATATACAAACAAACAAAAAATAACAACTGTCATGTGTATGGAGATGAGCTTTTAAATATAAATCATTAAAAACAATATTTTCATATCTTCGACCCTGTTTGACTATGAAATGCTCAATAGAACATGGAAAGCAAGATTAAGGTATTGTAATAACAGAATTGAACATTTTGAACCGGGTGGCAAATAGAGACTAGGCCGATGAAAGTAGTCGGGTAAGTTGGAGGTTAAGAAGAATTTATAACTGGAAACAGTAATAAAATTAGACGGTGGAGAGGTAGAACGGGTTGATGGTCGACTAGAATACAGTATAAGTGGAAGAAATCGAAGACCTGAATAAATTATCAGTGAAGACCTGCTTACGCAAGGAAAAAGCGCTCTCGTGGCACAACATATTTGATTACCTGATCCACTGCCTAATTTGATATTCACTCGATAATACACAAAAATGTATGAATGTTAATGAGGATATATCGGTATTTAGTTTCATTATTTGTGCTATTCACCACACACTGAATCAAGAGATGTCAAGTAAAGTGACTTCCATCTGATTTATCCATAAACTTTTTTTTGTTCTTTTTTTAATATAATTTTTGTCTCCATCCCCGGGCCGGACCTACAATAAAGCATACCACAGCCCGGGTTATGTACACTCTAGCGGGCCTCCCCATCCACCGGCAGTACATCCGGTAAGACAATTCAACCCACCACATCGCATCTTTTCTTACGACTGCCTCTAACCTCTGAAGCGGGAGACCAGAGTTAACATAGTCAACTCTAGACCTCACTTCCGAGGCCGTGACTCGGTCTTTACGCCAGTGCCTCAAATATTATTCTCCTGCGGAGGATACCACATCGAGACCCAGTCTTTTTTATGATCTCGTTGGTGCTAGGATAATTTGCTGATTTACTGGCATTTCTCCTGCCACCACCCCATTCGGTCGCCCTAAAGCATAAGACCGAATATTTGTGCCACGAAGAGCTACTGTACCTGAGAAACGTTTATTGCGACCATATATCTAAGCTCCTAGAGCTAAACTAAGTGCGTGAGCGGTCAAAGCGTGGCGCACAACATCACTCGCTTGCGTGTTCCACCGCTCACTTGTCATATACTTACTAAATGGGTAGGCGCACCCCGACTAAACTAGCATATATGACATCAATTATTAAAATAAATCTCGTCAGAAAATAAAATAAAACTAAATCTAAGACAGCAATTCGCTGCCGCGCCTCGGTCGCTATATGCCATTTATATAGCGCTTGGAGCTATGAAATGGGAAATGACTGATGGCCAGCCAATTCCCAAAATCCAGGCTTCCACAGCAGTGCGTTTGGAATCACCCTTAATTAACTATTGATGCCTATTGAACGACGCAACGGCATCAAGGAGCGCCCACACGGCTCGACAATGCGGCTCTCGTCACATCGATTCACCGTTTATGAGTGGCCAATCTTCCCCTCGGCCTCTAAGCTCCAGGGTGGCCTGATCTCTGGCTCCCCTAAGAGCGGGGCAGTCGAACATCATACGAATACTCGACTGTACCTCCCCGCAGACACAGCTCATCAGCTGCCAGGCGGAACCGAAACAAATATTGGTTTAAATTTATGTGGTTGGTAAGCGCTTGGGCTCCCGTTGCCCTTAAAAATAAACCAGAGGCGTACCATCCACCAAGTCCTGTATAAATCTATACATGGACCTTCCCTTAGGCGTGGTATCCCATTAACGCTGCCATGCTTCCATCGCGAGGCCGTTATACCTCTTCCGCAGGCCGGGAATGGGCAACTGAACGAAATTTAGATCCGGTGCATTGAGATTACCGTTCCGCTCCGGTACTGGCCTGGCTCGAAACCACATCCCAAATATTTCGGCTTCCCTGCCTCTTCGCAATCTCCACATGGCCGCACGAACTTTTACCACTAAATCGATTGGGAGAGCCTTTCCCAATACGGTGGTCGCCTCATAGGAGGTTGTTTTAAAAACTCCAGTGCACAAAATTAAGGCTCTACGCTGGGTCGTAGTCTTTCCGAGCTATCCGCCTGAGTTTGTACATTATAGAGACAGCGTCCGCCGCTACTTGCCTAATGGTGATTGCTAAAAAGCAATTTCTCATCCAACAAAACACCTAGGTACTTATAGACTCTTACTCGGCTGATTACACAACCTTTATACTTAATGTGGGGGTTATGACTGTACGCTGGTGCTAGGATAAGGGAGTCCCTGTGCCTTATCGCTGCCGCCTATCAGTGTAGGCACCGATGAACGGCAGCTCCGCAGGAGGCCGTCCCCCATCTCCGCAGTAGCCAGTTCTCCTGACTGAGGACATAGACGTAGTAGACACATGCAGTAGATACAGGTGTAGATAATACGCATTGACAGTTGACATCGTCAGTAGGCAATAGTCAGTAGAAACATTGGTAGTAAACAGCAGACATTGACATTGGCGAAGACAGCGGACCATGGACATAGATATAGACGTAGTCGTAGACATACATCCCCAGACTTATTACGCCATATACAAACGTGTTAGTTTCTTTGGTCAGTAAAAATTTCCTTTTTTTTCGTTCATATCCACCATAGAACGTCATAAAATATTTAATACATAAATCAGAAACACAAAATATTGATTTGAATGTAGAAATACCGATAAAAACTTAAATCCAACAACGTGTTGGACTGGACAATGAACGATTATATCTATTTACCTCATTCTCCATCACATAACACAAATTAAAAAATATGACATCTATTATATATATATATATATATATATTGTGCAAGATTAGACAGGCTATTGATTTTCTTTTCATGCATGTTTCTCGTTGAGGCACGTCATTTTATTTAATAATAATGACAATAATAATAATATTAAAAGTAATTCGTGAGGTCCACAAACTGCTTGTTATAATCTAATTCTTTTAACTGTTATCCTTATAGAATATACATACACATATATACTTAAATAATATTCTAATGTATGATTGTAACCACGTTGTTTTTTGTATATAATGACGTCATAAATGACAGAGCGTGACTTTATGATGTAATTCACATCGAAATTGTCACGATTAATCGTATAAATGTTCGTTTAGTCACTTTCGCTTTTTCATATAGATTAACTACAATCGTCGAAGTACCAAATTTGGGGCGATTTAAATAATCTAGTTTGCATTATCTGTATTACTTTTATTTAATTATTGCATGTTTTATGAGAATACCATACTTTCTAAGTCGATACAGCTTTTTCGTGTTTTTTTTAAAAATCAAATCCAGTTAATAATTTTAAAGTTTTATTATTATTATTGTAAATCAGCTTTTATCGTAAGATTTTAATTTATTTTTTTATGGTTTAATTACACCATTAACATGCTAATCATATTATCTTACCTTTATTTATTAATAAAGTTTATTATAAAATAAAAAATTAGTTTATCTTAATATAAATATTTGGTGTGTTCATATTACACCATCGAGAGTTAAAATGGTTTATGCCATTTTTTGTCTAATTCTAAGGAATTAATTTATCCTTTAAAATAAAATACCCCTCAGGCAAAAATACTCCTTAAAACACCCCCCCTGAAAATACCCCTTAGGTATTTGAAAAAAAAAAATAATAAATAGTTTTCTGTAGTACAGAGTGTCCGGAAAATCACCGTAAGTTATA
Source organism: Zanna intricata (assembly GCA_010016005.3). Taxonomy (NCBI): domain Eukaryota; kingdom Metazoa; phylum Arthropoda; class Insecta; order Hemiptera; family Fulgoridae; genus Zanna; species Zanna intricata. The sequence goes on along the minus strand of JAAAKQ030506241.1, from coordinate 3,827 downwards.
ACTAAACCCCTTAAAGTTAGAACTAAAACTTTGTAATGAGATATAAATGAAAAATGCAATATATGAATGAATTATTTATTTACTCACTTGATACATAGTATTTTTAATAGTCCAGTAGGACTGTGAGTTCGCCCTCATGTTGCTCGAACAATTTTATACGTCGCAACGTCCTTTGTGGCAAGTGACCGGACACTTTTGTACTTACGTTACGGCAGGCGTCCCTCACAGCGTCAAGCAACTCTTAATTTGTGGTGTAGCAACGTGCAGATGCGTGCATCTTGATAATTTCCCATAATGAATTATCTAGTGTGGTGAGATCAGGACTTCGTGGTAACCACGACAACGGATCTAGTGACGCTAGAGTACCGTGGCCAATCCAACGTTTTGGAAATTTTTCATTCAGAAACGCGCAGACTGATAGAGAAAATTGTGCAGTTTCTCCATCCTACTGCAAACATACTCGTTTTATGAGATCCTACCACGCCTCTAACATCAGTAAATAAGTTTGTGCATTCTGACTGACTCGTCAGAATAATAAGGACCAAACAAATTAAAAAGCTGTCATTCCAACCTATATCATGACGTGCGGTGGATTTATTTCCAACTCTGACCCGTAATAAGACCCGTAATTTTATTTCGCCCAAAATAACACATTTCTGCTCGTGAACTGCGATAAGTTGCACATTCGTAACTGAAAGTACCTTTCCACGGTGCACTGCACCTGAGAATTTTCTAATAAAGCCCGACAAGATGCAGCGCAACGTTCTATTCTGCATCTGACAGTTCATTGTTGAACATCATACGAAATGGCTTAGTATTCAAGTCCTTATTCATATGGTTTCGCATTGTCGTCCACGGTAAACTAAGTTCAGCTGAGTTGATTTCAATGAGGATTGTTCAGTGGAAACTGCAACAGCAGCACATGTTTCTCACTGCGTTAACAATCGTCGGTAAAAGCGGCCTATCTTTAGATGCTGCCTAATTGAGAGCTACGTTTTTCCCAAGACAATATTTTGCTTTTGTTGGTAGCGGCTTATTAAAGCGTTGCCGAAACATATCGCTAATTTGCTTCATTGTTTGATTCATACGTGGTTGTTGATGAACCCATAAACTTGTCACTAACCGCTTCTCGACGCTGTAACTACTCGTTTCAGCCACGTAATTTAATCTGAGTGTTTGAAGTTGTAAAAAACTATCGCCAACCGACCCCAACGATGGTGTACGTACGTAATACTGTACGTTCTAATCATCCTATCTCATTATCATGGATAATGATATTATTATCTTGCAGATCAAGATAACATACGACTTCCTGAGGAGTTGTGTACCGGATGTGTAATTATTAGTTAAAACATTATTCCTCTGCGTGAATATTTTTGGTTCGTTTTTAGTTTCTCTTTGAATAGATCGTTCGTTTTTCACAGTTTACTCCTTTTTGATCTTGGTATCTTTTCCCTCAGAATGTTCAATGAACTTTAGCTGGACTCCTCCTTTTTTGAACCAAACTAATAATGCGCAGTATATTACTGTGTCTTGATGGTTATGTTATTTGTTGTGGGAGAGGGCCTACTTATATATTTTGTTATACTCCTCATCCAGTGGCTGTACAAAGGTTTAGATTTGGAGCTGAGCGGCTTATCAAGCGATTTTATATACGATAATAGTATACAAATATGTTGTAAGCTGCTACTTCTACGATCACATTATTAATGAACTATTCTCATAAATAAAATACATTCATTTTGTTATATTCCTCATTCTAAATTCATAATTTTATTGAGAGGCAATTTTTTATTACTAGCATTTCTCCCGCTACAATCCCATATGTTTTAATGCGCCCTATTCGGTCACATTAAAACATAAGACCGAATTTCTGGGCCATGAAGGGCTACTGAGCCACGAACTGTAAAGCGACCAATATCCTATCTAGACAAATAAACTCGCCATTTGTGAACAGCCAATTTTCCCCTTCACCTCTAAGTTCCAGGATTGCCGGAGTTCTGCTCCCCATCCCCTAGAGCAGGGTAATCGAACATCATGTGTTGATTTGACTAGACCTCCCCGCAGACGCACAGTTCTTCAGTTGCCAAGCGGAAATTAAACAGATATTGTTGAAAATTGACATGGTTGGTGAGCACCTGGGCTCCCGTTGCCCTTTAAAATGAAAGAGATGTGTACCATCCTCCCAAGTCTAGTATAAATTTATACAAGGACCTTCCCTTAGTAGTGGTGTTCCATTCTCTCTGCCATGCTTCTATTGCGAGGCTTTAAAGCCTCTTCCGCAGGTGAAAGTTGGGCGACTGTTCAAAATTTGGATCCGGTGCATTGTGATCACCGTTCCGCTCCGGAACTGGCCAGACTTGAAACCGCATCCGAAATGCCTCGGCCTCCCGATCTCATGCAATCTCCAGATGGTTTCCCAAACTTTCACAACTAAATCGATTGGGAGAGTCTTTCCTAATACGGTAGTATCCTCATAGGAGATTTTTTTAAAAACATCAGTGGATACAATTAAGGCTCTGCGCTGAGCACTCTTTAAATTTTGAATTAGTGTTCTGTTTCAACCTATGCGCCCAGACGGACGCCGCGTAAGTGGTCATGCTTTCAAAGACACCTTGGTACACCATGCACATTTGACGGCCCGAAAGCTGTCCTACCGAGCAATTCTCCTAAGCTTGTGCATCACAGAGACATCGACCGCGGCTACTTGTTTAATATGGTTGCTAAACAGCAGCTTCACATCAAACAAACACGTAGGTGTTTTGTTGGTAGGTGTTTTATTGAGACTTAAAAATTAATATATTTAGAAAAAATTCTCTTAAACCTTACAAGAAGTAAGGTAAAAAAGAAATTGGCCTAATTTCTTATTTAAAGAAGGAAAAATGAATGGCCTAATTCACCAAGCATAATATTATTTATGCTGGGTGAATTATGTCTTTCACATTTTTTTGTTTTTTTTTTTGTTTAACTTCCGGAATCGCCGTTAAGGTATATCTTCAGAGGATGAGATGAATGAATTGTAGCGTGTATGAAAAATGCCATGCCTGACCGGGATTCGAACCCGGGATCTTCGGATGAAATATATTTTACATAATTAATTACCAAAACTTATTTTAGGTGAAATTTCATGTCGTAATTATTTTTATAACATGACGGAATATCTCATTAACTAATGTAAATGGAAATACATTTACTATCTTACTCTTCAATTTTTTTCATTTCTCATAACAGTGATTCGGTAATAAATGATAATTCATTTTCATCCTTATTTCACCAGATCAACATTAATCTCGATTATATTCAAAACAATATTTTTTTAGATATTAATTAAAAGTTTATTTTTTATTTATTTGAATATATATTTTTTCTCTCCCATACTAGAAAAAAAAACTAAAACTATGTAAGTTTTTATTTTATAGATTATAGTTTCGTATACTCACTTTAATTTTTATATAGACAAGATATGAAAGAATATTTTTAAAAAAGTTTGTTGAATGTTTTAAAAAATTAGGATAACCCGTCAGATGGTATGTTTAGAAATTTGAAAAAAAAACTCAAATTTGAAAAAAAAAAATTTTTTTTTGCTTCTAGATAGACAAAAACAATTTACGATCAGATATTTTTCGTTAAAAGAAAAATATGAATTTTCGAATTTTTTATTAATATTTTGTTTTTGTATGTTAGCGCGTTGGCTAAACTACTAGCCGTGCGAGAATAATTGGTAAATTAATTAACAATGAAAATACTCTAGTAAGAATGAAAAAACTGTATAATGAATTAAAGTTTATAGTAACAAAAAGAGTTAACAAATAAATAGTTTTTAAATT
>JAAAKQ030506240.1:0-17855 GCA_010016005.3 Zanna intricata | reverse complement strand
AAATGTTCATAAAGTACTTGTATGAAGTGAATTTATGTGTGCATATACATACATGAGAGTATATATATATATATATACATGTATATAAAATGCATGAAGAGGTTATATTGTATGAGCATATGAAAGAGCGTTTTAGTTGTAGCGTTTAGGAAGAAAGTGATTATCTACATGACTATATTCACGCGCCATGAAATTTTGTTGCAACCAGTTTCTTAAATTATTATTTCTGGACTTTAAATTTTTTTTCATATATGGCCTAAATTATAAGATAAATTTTTATTGTATAATTTATCTAAACGTCTAATATATTCTGTAGTCATTCAGTCAAAAATTCTCCCAGATTATTTTAAATTCTTTTTGAAATGTAAAAAGAAATTAATACTTTGTATTTATTTTTTTATTTAAATGAATCTATTAATTATTTTTTAACGGGTGCAACTAGAGTTTCTTGTAAGTGATTGAGTGTACTTATTCAATCGGGCCACACAAAACCAGTGAATATACTGTGATACTCTTATGTCGTACTCTTAACACCACGTTGCGATTAAATCCAGCCGTATTATTAAGTAATGATTTTTAGATGGTCATTTCATACACTATCGGATATGTTTTGTTACAAAACAACAATTTATAACAATTTCGGAAATACATGCGTCTTAGTTAAAAAAAAAAAAAACCGAAATTAAGCTTTGCCAGATTCTGGTTGATTCTTAGCTACATGAAGAAAAAAAAAACAGTTAACAAACCGATTGGTTTTAATAATATTACATCAGAAAATCTTCGGTTTAGAAAAGAAATTATAGTAAATAGTGTGCTGGCTGTTGTCGATAATAAGCTATGATAAATTGAACATCCCATCACCGTGGAATTTATCAGGGTGAATGAAGTAATCGTTCTTTGAACTTTTTGACAGATTAATCCACAGTTTTCTCATTAATTAGCCAGTTTCAATAAACTTTTATAACATATGTTAGACTCCTCTAAAATGTAAAATTCTACAGAGAATTAATTTACCGTATTGATCGTGTAAATTTATAATTAAAATCCTTTTCTTTTCAATTCATGATTTAGTTTAATATTATTTAAAAAGGGAAACCACATTTGTATGATAATTATTTTATAAGTAGCCTGATTTTATTTTTAATGTACTTAGATCTAATGAAGCACCATTTTATCTTCCTAGTCACGTAAAGAGGCACAGATGTACTTGGTGGAATACAAGTAACCTCCAACAATGTGATTGAAACAACATAAACAACCTGGTTCTGTATTTGCTTGCGTGCCTTCCTGTATAGTAATTGGTTTCTACTTCTTTAAAGAAACAATTATTGGTAGAAGTTAAACAGAAATTGTAATTAATAAGTCGTTCAGGAAGTTAACAACTCTAAAATATTATTTATTATAAATATATATTATTTCTTTTACTTTATTTGAATATTATAATTTGTGAATGAATAAACAATTTAGATAATAATATAGGTACTTTTTTTACGTTTATTTAATTTAATATATTAAAAAAGCCATATAAACCTAAATGAATTTGATTCTAAAGTAAAAGAAGAAGTTTCATATTATGTACCCTTACACAGACTTTTATCGAATTTACGTCGGTTTATACGTAAAAATTTATGGAATTTAAATTTCACTCTTCTTTTAAGTAGTCTGTTTATTTAAATTACTTAAAATTTAATTGATTTATTATTTTTTCTTCCACAATTATAAACATTCACGCGCACACACTCATAATATTATTATAAATAACCATTGAACTAAATAGCTGAACCGATAAGACATCTTAATAAAGATTACATTTTTCATCAGTAATAATAAATTTACAACTGGAGGTAACTGCTCATAGCTTTATATTTCTTTCAGCTCGCTTCATATTCGAATTGTTTCCCCTCAGAATTTCTAATCCTTAAAACATCTGTTGAATTCATTACTTTTATCATAAATAATTAATTTCGATTTTATTATTAGTCTCCATGATATCTTGCATTAACCCCATGTTTTTTTTTCATTGTAACGTAACATTCCAGTCTTTAGTTTTTTAATACTAAAAAAAAAATCCATACGTCGCTGACACATTATCATTTTGAATTTCACCTTGCGTGCTTTTGGTATGTTACATTCGTACACGGGTCGTTCGGAAAGTTCTCGCTAGCACGTTATCTAAAGGATAACGTGCTACGAAGTTTCAGATGCGTGGATTTTATTGGTTGTTTGTGTAAGTAACTAAAAGCAAACAAGTTTTGAAATTTTCTAAAAAATGGATCAAATTGAAGCTGAAGGTGTTATAAAGTATTTTGAAAAGTTTTAACCCTTCTGTATAGTCTCCGATTTCTTCTTGCATCCCGTTTCATACTTAGTTTCTTCGCAGAATTTCTATTACTTAAAGCATCTATTCGTTGCAATATAGACATCAAAAGAATTTAAATTCCACTTTAAAGAATCTTTCCCTTTCGTTTTTGAGAGTGAAAAGGTGAGCTGGGCTGCTGTATTTGAACGTACTCGTACATTCATTCAAGTTGATAAACGGTGGGAAAACCCAAGAACTACTGCAACCGGCGAAATTGTTGGAAAAACCCACAATCCCAATGCCGTATTAAATGAAGATATAATACGTACATATAAGCTTGCTGATATAGCAAACATTTATAGTATTGTAAACATATTTTATATGATGTTTTGGGGTACAGAAACGTTTTCCGCTCGATGAGTGTCGCGTTTGTTAACATTCGATCAAAAACCCATTCAGTTAAACCGATCTCAAGGATCTCATTTAAAGGCGATTTCACTTAATTTTTTCGACATTTTATGATAGTAAATGAAACATGGATTCACTTTTATGTGCCAGAGACCAAATACTATAGTGTTTAAAAAGTGATGCAACCTTATGGGAAAATAATTAAGTTACAATAGTTGTTGAAAATGGCCTCCATTATACAATTGAGGTAATTGAATACGACTTTGCATGGTCGTAAACAGATGTTCTAACGTTTATAGAGGAATTGTAGTAACACATCATTCAATTTCGCTCTGCAACTCGGGAATGATATAAGGATGAGTTTTGTAAGCAGCATCCTTAAGGTATCCCTACATGAAAAAGTCAGGAGATAAATCAGAAGACCGAGGGGGCCTTAACCCCTTCGAAATCACTTTTCATGAAAACACTGATCCAAGAAAGTCGTGGTGTTGTTGGCTGTATGAGCTGTTGTATTTTACTGCTGAAACCACGTGTATTCTAGCCGGTCTGCAGTTATAGTGTTTACAAATTGTTGCACTGTTTGCAAGTAGCGCTCACTATTCACTGTGCATGAAAGAAAGTCATGAAGATTCGTCTATGTGAAGTTGCACACCAAACATTCTCTTTTTTCCGTACAGAGGAGACTCGTGTAGCTGATGTGGATTTTCCGTACACCAAATACGTGAATTGTATGCATTCAGTATCCGTGAAGGTGGAACTATGTCTCATCAGACCAAAACAAATCATCGATTTCTTCCCCATCTGGCGTTACAGATGATATGAACCGCTAACTAGAAACTACACGTTTTCCAGTGTCTGCAGGTAAAAACTCGTGAACAACACGAATTCTGTACGGATGCATCTTTAAATACTTGGTCAATATTATGCAGGCACTACCAACAATAAACCAGACTGGCTAGACAGGCGTTGCACACACTTCTTGGGAAAAACAGATTATGCAGCTTGCACGTCGATCAATCTTTCTGGTGTTAGAACTTTTGGCTGCATCTGCCACATTTCCTGGCTCTTGGAATTTAGCGTACAGTCGCTTGATGGAGGACTTAATTGGTGCGTCCGCAGTATAATCTCTGTGAAGGCATTCTGGGTCTGCGCATAACTGGCACTTCTAAAATTTACTGGAAGTTTCTGCTGCATTTTGTAATCCATTTTCCTCAATATTCAACAATTTAACCAGCAGAATAAAGGAAACATTTTCCATAAGGTTGCAACTCTTTTAGAACACTCTGTAGTTGGGAACAAGTGAAAGTGCGCCAAGAATGCAAAAACCGTTCCGTATGCAGGCATAGTCATGGTTGCAGTTTTTAGGGATACTCGTGCTGTAGTACTCATGAAAAACACAGGACCATCCCCAGGGAGTGTTACACTTCACTGCTAAACCGACTAAAAGGTGCTAGTCATGCGAAACTTACACATCTGGTCAAAAAGTACCCTTTTTCTCTTTTTGTTTTGATATCGCCACATAAGCTTGAAACTTGTGCTTGGGATATGGAAATGTGGCGTATAAAAAATTCCATGCCTGACCGGGATTCGAACCCAGGACCTAAAGACCGAGATGCTCCACTTGCATCACGGAGGCCGGTGCGAGTCGGTTTCACCACGATAATACAACACACACCTCTCTAGTTGTTGCTTCAAAAATTCAATGATTTACGCTACGAAGTGCTACCACATACAGTGTGCCGTGTTCACCGGATTTGACTCACAGCAATCACTCCTCTTACCAAATCTAAAGAAATTTGACAAAGACTTACTACAAATTGAGGTCAAAATTGAGAAATCGCTTATTTTGCAGACTTGTACAAACGCATTATACTTCGGTATTAAAAATTGGAAAATTGTTGGAATAAATGGTATCGAATTCCAAAGCATTATATAAAAAAATATTCTGAAAAATCTAATATTTCCTTTGTCAGGCCAAGAACTTTCTAAATGACTCTTGTATAAATATCCATACCTAATTTTTTTATTTTTCAACTTAAAACAAAAAATTATACCATAAAAGTGCTATGATACGTGAAATTCAAAATGTTATTTTTGTGTATATAACTAATTTTTGTCAAATCACATCCATTTTAAAGAGAAAATTTTGAAATTTGTGTAACTTTGAGAATAAATGAATATTATTTATCGTTACATAAAATACATCACAGTTAACAGAGTAGAACTTCATGAAAATCAGAATGTGGCAGCGTCTCGGCCTTTCATCCAGAAGTCCCGGGTCCGAATCTCGGTTTGGCATGGCTTTTTCATACTAAAAAAATTCATTTTCATATTCAACCGTAGAATCATCAAAGTTTCTGAGTAATTTCATCAACTAAAAAATAAATAAAATGAATTTCTAACGTTAATGAATTCCGTTTACACTTAATAAGTTCAACCAGTTGAAGAAAATCGTAGTATTTTAACATATCAAGATAAAAATTTCCATTATTTTACTGGAAATGATCCAAAATCATAATTTTTTCATTACAGAAGCTGTTGGTTTTAACACCTACCCTGTCATAAAAATAGTTACCGGCATTTTTTACTCATCTATCAGTTATTAAGAAACTAGTACTTATTTAACATAAAATTTAATATTTATTCTGCAGTTTTCAACGATATTCTTACCATCAAAAACTACAAAAAACGTTTGTCTGAAACAACGATGCAGAGAAAATTACAGTTGATTTGTTGAAAAATGAAAACTTCCTGTAAGTCCTCAATATCATATTCTTGATACCAAAACCTTACGTATGATAAATATATCTTGTCATCCAAAGAATGATCAAATATCTCTCAGAGAACTTCGGTTATGACGACGCTGAAGTTTTCAGAAATTTTTTCTTTTTTTTATATAAATATCTAGGAAGATAACGGTTTACACTTTGATTTTAAATTAAGAAGCAATAAGTTTTATTTCTAAAACAAGTTTCAAGAAGATGTAATCGCAAAAGAGTTGTTTATTTTGTAATTTTGATCGTACAAATTTATTCATTGAGTTTGTTTCAAGACTAATAAACTCCTAGTATGAAGGAAATAAGATTCTCCATTTTCCTCCATAATTGTAATTGTGGAACTTGGTCATTCATGGTGATGATATGACAGATACTATAGCAAAGAAGAGAACGCAAATCACTTAACAATAAATTTTTAATAATAAACACTAAAATTGTCTTACCATTCCGTGAAGCAGCGTATTAATAATAAATTTACAAAAAAAAAAAAGAAAAGAAAATTATTAACGTTTGATGACGTTAAGGTAGGGGGAATAGAAAAATGGAAAATGTTATTAAAGGAGAAAAATATATTATACTTCCTGGACATCTAGGAAAGGAAACTGGCAGAATTAAGAAAAATTATGGATCATGACTGTCTCCAGAACACCAGCGTAAAGTTTCTATCTATTTTCTCTAAAGGATATTGTAATATATATTCAAAAAGACATTGTTATGAATTGAATTCAACTAAAAATTGTATAATTTTAAATTATTATAAAAATATGTCTGATAGGTAGTTTTAGTGGAAAACTCACTTGATTATTAATGGCTACGTATGAAATGTTTGAGCGCCGAATAAATAAATAATTTATTTTCATTATTACGTTCTTCAATAAAGAAGAAACTCAATTTTTTTTTATTAACACATCAATTATCTTTAATAGTGTCGCTTGTTTTTTTTTTTCAGTTTTTTATATATACTTATCAATATTTAGTTCCCTATTTTAGTGATTCTTTTATGTTAAAACATCTATTAAATTAATTTAATTTAATAGTAATAATTTTTAATTTTTTTCTAGTAAATTAATTTCATTTAGAATATCACACCGTACAAAAATTATTTGACTTCGCAGATTTTTAACACATCTAAAATAGCAAGATAATTAATATATGTTATAATAATATGTTCATGTATTATTATATATATTATTATCAGTAGTAATATGAACTACTGTTACCTCTAATATCTGTACTTCTAACCAACTTGTTCTTTCTGAATAACTCATTCACTCATCAACGCACAGCTTTAATTTCTAGAGCTAGAACTTGAAATTTCAGATATAGCTTTTTATAGGATGTAAGCACTCACTAACAAAGGATTTTTCAAAATTATCCCCTAAGGGGATGAAAAGGAGCTACATCCCATACAAACAGGATTATTAATTCTCTCCCAGTACCGTAGAAACTCTTCTGTTACCATGGTAACAGAAATATAATGAAATAAAATTATACCATTTGCTTTAAATTTAAAATCATGTATTTAAATTTAATACGAAATGAAAATAGCTGCTAAGATCTTACAGATTGATGGGAATATGGTTCCCAACTAAGTAATCCACATCCAGGTCGTTGCAGCTTGCCTGCTCCGATCCTTATCTTTTTTAATATATGGAACTGATGCGGAGGCTCATAATGTTCGAGCCCAAATTGTAACATTCCAAAACAAAATAACTAAAATCTTAAAGGCTAAATCTTAATGGCTATATCTTAAAGGTCTGTAAGTTAATTGTGTGAGATGAAAGTACCATGTCACACAAAGGTGGCTTTGAAGTACTTAACAGAACGCTTAAAGATATCAGAAGCAATAATGATACCACCGGGCGAGTTACAGTTCTTTTGGCAGGCAATTTTCTGCAAACAACACCCCGTACTACCCAGGGGAACACGAGCTGACGAGGTTACGGTGTGTATCAAGTCCTTCTCGTTGTGGCCATAAATAACAAAGTTGTATCACAGCAAGATCATGAGAGTCCATTTATGAGAAAGCATTTCTGTTCAAGAATTCTTCTCATTGCTTCTGCTAATAGGTGAAAGAAATTCCCCTGCGACCTACGGAAATATTATAATTCTGACGAATATCATTGGGTCTTTCGTAATAACTTTTGTCGGACCTTACTGTTAAAATATACCTGAAATAATACCTTTTACCTATTACTGTTAAAATTAAATAATACCTGAAATCTGAATGTACATTATCTAAAATAAATATGACTTTGAAAATAGGTTTAACTGATTAACTACTTTATCTCCAATATACAGAACTGATATACAATATCAAGTTATAGTATTATACAATAACTGAAACAATGACATACTAATTCTGTATATTGGAGATAAAGTAGTAAATCAGTTAAACCTATTTTCAAAGTCATATTTATTTTAGATAATGTACATTCAGATTTATTTAATTTCCATGGTTTTTACTTAGATTCTATTTTTTGAAATCTCTTTACAGACTACACATGTGGTTTTACTGTCAGGTTTTAATAGTACTAGTCTGCAAGGTGTGCTCACTCTTGAGCAAGCCTCATACAGCTGCCCGTGAGAACAGTCCTCTTTTAAGTCAATACCTGCTAACTTAAATTTCTGTCCCTGAGACTTGTTGGTAGTCATAGCAAAGCACAACTTAAGAGGCAACTGTAATCTTTTAAAATGAATTTGATAATCAAATTGGATGAGCAGAATTCGAGGGATGAAAACAGATTTCACCTTAGCACAACCAGTGAACACGGTCTCCACTATCATATTTATGTGAAGTACCTTCACTTGAGTCTGGTACCATTGCACAATTTTAGATTGAAAATTCGAAGGAATATCATAGAGGTTCCCGTTTCGAGGAGAAGCCTGTAGGCTGGCAAGCCAGGTGGATCTAAGATATTCAGAAACTCCCCGGGATAATGGGTAATCCTGTTTGGGGCGAAAACAGAATCAACAGACTTATTTATATTCTATCTCTGTAGTTTCAAATGATTTTAAAAAAAAATTGATTTCAGATGCCTTTTCGTTTTGTGGAGCAAGAAAAGCTCACGTAGCCAGTCAGTCCGTAGACTTGTCTGATATTTTCTGTATCAGAGTATATTTTAACAGTAAGGTCTGACAAAAGTTATTACGAAAGACCCAATGATATTCGTCGGAATTATAATATTTCCGTAGGTCGCAGGGGAATTTCTTTCACCTATTAGCAGAAGCAATGAGAAGAATTCTTGAACAGAAATGCTTTCTCATAAATGGACTCTCATGGATCTTGCTGTGGTCCAACTTTGTTATTTATGGCCACAACGAGGAGGACTTGATACACACCGTAACCTCGTCAGCTCGTATTCCCCTGGGTAGTACGGGGAGTGTTTGCAGAAAATTGCCTGCCAAAAGAACTGTAACTCGCCCGATGGTATCATTATTGCTTCTGATATCTTTAAGCGTCCATGGTTGCATATCAGTTTCTTTCTTTATTTTCACTTTTTAACATGTCCTGAAATTCTTTACATTTTTTCGTGATCCGTAGATAAATACTCGTATGAAATAGCCGGTCGGAGCTCGCTTCACTCGTCATTTCCGTCTAGTTCCCTCGCTGTGTTCGTTATTCTCATGGTTGTGAGAATAATACTGTTAAATAACAATTAACGCCTGAAAAGCTTTCTTTCTTTCTACAAGTTTCCCTCGTTCTTCTCATAGAAGCACTGATACGCTCCTGCTGTAGCTTGAGCCTGCTCGAAGCGTTCTCTGTCAGCAGCTAATAGAAAAAATACAAATACATCTCAAATACAATTTTATCTCGGTGGTTTATTTATTAAAATGGAATTAATTGTTTCAAAATATCAGTAGTTCAATATTTTTAAATTTATTTTTTCGCAAATTTTAGATAGTTTTTCTTATGTAGTTCATCGTAAGTAAAATGAAACTGTTTAAACTGTATCGGAAAAGTATTTTGTTCGCAAAAAAAAAAATTATTTTTAATTTTTACGCTTAATAAAATCTTTTTTAGATAATTTGAATAGAATTTAGGTTTAAATTTAAAAAAAAACTACTGTTGGTTGAGAACAATGTGCTTTCTATTTCAGCGTCTTTTTTTATAGTTTTAGTTTGTAAATGAATAGTGTGAATTGTTGCAAATTAAATAGCGTTCTGTTACAGATGAATGTGTGGTTTGCGTGAAGCAAGAAAGATTGTGTTAAAACACACTTAAAAAATAATATGAGAACATAGAATTTGAATTTTCTTTTAATTTTTCCATTTATCAAGAATGTCTAATCCATTCTGTAGAAATTAGAGATTTAATAAAAAAATGTATTACTTCATGTTTTTTATAGGTAGGCAAATGACGTAAATTTTGTTCAGGTTATACAGACTATCTAATTAAAGTGTTCAGTCTGTTAAGTGCTTTATTTTATTCTTCCTTTTCATAAACGACTGAAATAAATTCAATTTATTTCAATTTGAATCCATTATCATGTTAGTCTATTAATTGGTATTAATTAGTATCTGCTTTTCTCTTCTTTGTACTGGATTATAGTCCGTATCCGAATTGCTTCCTATAATGAAAGTTTGATACCATGTGCGTCAATATACGAAAAGTGTGAAATTACGTTCCTATTTAAAAATGAACTTAACTTTATGGTAATGTAATTAAATAAATTGTTAGATTCTGAACTTTAAGATGTAATCAAATAACTAATTAGGCGTAACATATTAGGCCTCTGAAGAAAAAAAAATAACTTGTAATATTAAATATAAAGCTTAACAGAAAAATGTTATGAATTTGTATAAATTGAATACAGCTGTTTTAATACAATAAATTTTTATACCTTTGAAAATTACGTTGTAACACCAAATTATTTGCTTTGAAATTAATTTGAATAATACTTATTGTTATCATGAAATTCTGATTACGTGTTAATAATAAACCTTAGACAGTTTAGTAAATTTTGACATAATCTTGATTGTTTTTAATTATTTTTCAGGATCAAATTATGAGGTGTTTTTGTGTTTTTTTTTTACTGTAAATCTACCTACATTTTTCCTATTGAAACTGAATTTTCGAGTAAAAAAGCGAAATTCCGTTTTGAATTATTTATTTAAAAAAAATCCATTTCATGGCAGAAACAACAATATGGGTTAACATCGGTAGTTTGAAGAAAACCCACGTGCTGTAATTGAATGATTTTTTTCTGCAATGATTTTCGGTGAATGTTTGGTGTGGCATGATTGATAACCATTTAATATGCCCTTTTGTACTAGAACAACGTGACAAGGAGAAACATTATTTGGAATTTAAAAAAAATGATTATCATACATTACTTTACTACTTTCTATATTACTACATTTCTATTTTCTCATTGGCGAAACGAATTGAAATATACTACTTCATGGAGTAACAACACATTTTACGAATGAAGTACGAGTAAAGCAATTCTTAGATGCAAAATTTACTGAATTTAAATGGATTGGACGTAGAGGGCCTGTAACTGGGTCATCTAGATCCCCGGACCTTACTTCCTTACATACTATATATGAGGATGAATGAAATATGATGCATGCAAAAATAAACACTTGATTAACTGATCGCTCGCATTGTTATTGTTTCTTCCCTCATCAAGGGACGGGAAGACATCATTAAATTGCGATAGAAAATGAAAGTAAACGAGTTGAGAAATGCATCGATGTCAGTGGTGAAATTTTCGAACAGTTATAATTAATACAGTATAAATCACAATAAGTACTCTTTTTTTTTTATCTCTAATTCATTGTAATAAAAACAACTGTATTTAATTTTTACAAATTCATATCATTTTTCTGTTACGTTTTGTTCTTAATAATAAAAACTGATTTGTTTTGTTTTTCATAGATATTATCGCATCAATTTTCTCGGAATTAAATTTTCTACAAGTTATGATCATATAATTTACGTATTTATTTGTCATTTAAAAAAGTTATTTTTCTTCAAACTAAAAAACGTTTTTCTTGTCACTGAATTTTTCTGCTTTACGTTTTATCATGAAAACTAGGGGGGATGCAGTTCTTGAACCTGTTTTATTAGATTCTTCAGATTAGAAAACTGAAGAAAACATCAGTTTTACCTCTGTAACAGGTTTATTTTACCTATAATAGGTTAAAAATTTCAGTATGACCTCATTTCACCGGGAAAATCTAAATACAGGCGAAATTCCTGGATAGCCGTAACGTGATAACAAAACATTTTCGACATATGTGTGAATAAACGCTTTTCCTTATTTCAGGCTCTAGAATCAGTTCCCAAATTATTTTTTTTCCTTCTGAATCATCCTGCAAATTATTTTCATTTGATTAAATCTGAGCACCTTTACTGATGAAATTTATTTATAGTTTTAGCAAAAATTTCGGCGGAAAAGTATAAAATTTAAAGCAAGTAGTTTTTAAATTTTATATTAACTTTAGCCAATTAACCGTGCTTCCATCATCCTTTAAATTTTTTTTGTGATTTCTTTGATGTAAATGAATTTTATTGAAAAATTTTAATCAGTGAAGAGTAAGTAAAATAAAATGTTAAACAACTTTCGTAAATTTTTTAAAATCAATTAAACTTTATTGATTTCAAAAAATAATTAATATATATGTAATTATCTGTTTTTTATTCTATCATATTTATTATGTAAGAGTTTTTTTTTTATAAAATGTGTTTATCTACCTTTACTAATTAGTAAATTTATAAAAATAAAATTATACATTATGTTTATAACTGTTATTGGATTATTTTCGACCGCAATATGACACTGCTGAAAATTAATATTACAATACATAACCCAATCCACTACAACTTGAATTTGGCAAGAAACCACATAATAAATATTGCCAACTTACGCAGTGATAATTTCCCCTCAATTGTTTATTGATCTTTTTTTTGATTTATTTCAGTGTTTGTGATTGACAAAACCAGAATATTTTTATAAATTATATCTTTTTGTTCTTTGTTTTTTTGGAAAATTATTATAATTCATATGAAATTCATTCATTTATTATTCTTTTATATACATTAAGTTTTATATTATAATTATTTATTAATTTATTGTGCTCAAAATAAATTAAATCGTGTTTTGATTTAGATTTTATTTGCACTACTGAAAAAATTGTCGGAAAAAATTAATTTGAACCGTCTGAAATTCTAGATTTAAAAATTTTCACCTAGTCAAATTATATGTGACTAGTTTTGCGTGTTTGTGCATGCACATATGCATTTCGATATGTTAATGTAAGTTAACAGAATAAACTTTGATACATAAAAACTTTTAATCATAGGATCATGATGTGAGGTATTTAAATTTCTTTTCTAAATTTAAAAATTCAGTTGTACCCAAATATTAGAATAAAATTTTTAAACAAAAAAAAATATTTATTTTCAAAATTCCAATATTTCTGGGTTCTTAAGTTCATATATTAATTTTTTTTTTTTATTCTGCATTAAGAGATATATATATAAAACAAGGTAGATTTCAAGTATTTTGTTTGGTGGTATGATTTTTCATTTGTACCATTGCAGTTCCAGAAAGGTCGTACCGGTTTTTATAAAATATAAATATTCAAATAGGATAATAAACGCTTTTTAAAATCTGATTTAAAAAATCTATTACAATATTACACGTGAAAAAGCAGGGTTTAAAAGTTAAAAATAAAATCTTATATATATGTGTATATTAAAAATTGCTGATAAAATAATTTAAAAAAATTAAAACCCAGTTGATTTAAATTGATTAACTTGGTGATATTTTTAATTTAAAGTTTAAATTAATGAAAGTTTATGTGAAGTAAAGTTTAAAATAATTTTTATTTAATTATTGCCCATTCGTAGAGAAACTGTTGGATATTGGTAATTGAAAATAAAAATAAAAACATATAATATGTGGTAAATCACACTTCCATTAATTACACTTCAAAATTTTGGAGTTTCATTAACATTGTTTTAACTTGTGCCAATTCATAAACTCGTTTATGAAAAAAAAAATGTTCATAAAACTTAAAATATGATAAGCAGTGCGGTTTTTACTGTTATATGTTTCCCTTCTTCATATTTTTTAATGATAAAAATAATCTTTGTTTAGTCTTTAGATGATTTATTGAAGTCTATTACAACAAAAAAAAACTTAAAAAATAAAACCGACTTTAGAAAAGCACAAAACAAGCAACAGAAACATAGCATATTAAACAAAATATGTATTTTACAGTTTTTGTTTCAATTTTGACTTTTTAAGTTTGCGCCAATTTGAGGCTAAGTACATCATATACGAATTGTAACCTAAGTGTTATAACCGGCACTGAGGTGACCTGACATGAATCACAAATCAAGCCAAAAATTAGACGATCATCAAAGAATATCAAGAATCGCTTGCCAGGCTTACTCAGAAAAGCGAAGTGGTTTCCTTTCATCCCTTTTTCACTACGTTGAATGTAAGAATGCTAAGCCCATCGAAATGCAATTTATATTCTTCCGTACAAGTGATATCTTCATTCTCTTTATTACAGGATAGGCTTACAGTGAATATCATTATTTTCAGAGAAAATTGTACTTTCAGGTGTTTTTTATACGTTAACAGCCAAAAAAAGGAGAGACAAATAGTCCAAACCATTTAACTCTTTTAATAGAAGAGCGATATATTAAATACGCTGCTTCAATTCGGCAGAAAAAACCCACGTCGAATTTTAAAAAGGAATTGAGAAAATATAATTTTTATTTATTTATCAGCACGTTTTGGTTTTTAATTAGATTTTATTTTATTAAAAAATGTATCTTACATATTTTTTTTTAAAGTGTGTATAACCTTACAAATTCCATTTCTCGTATGAAAAAATCTTCAAAAAAATGTTAGAACCAGAAGTTTACGCATTGATAAAAACTTTAAAAAACAAATTAACAAGAATAAAGTTATGAGACATAATTAGTGTGTGCTACAACTGTAAACTTGGAAAATACTTTTTTTCTAAAGTTGCTAATTAATTTTCTTGACTTTTAAGGTATCATTAGTCTGTAATAGTTTAACACTAAGTGACCATAGTATACGGTGATACAGGGAAACAGAAAATGTTTAAACTTGTGTTGGTAGGCCTGTGCGAATGTCAGCAATGAATAACTAATTTATGGCAGCTCACGCCATCTTGCCATTTAATTATCATAGGTACTTGGAGTGATGGGCAAAGTGCTTTTGCCATCAAAGCTTTTTTTAAAAAATAATGAGTATGGAGGCTATGCGTAGACAATTTCGCCGGCAGTTTAATTTAGGAAGATCGTGTACAGTCAGTAAATTCCATTAATACATGGATAAGTAATTTTTAGTAAACAGGTTTAGCAAGGAAAAAGAAACCTCTAGGCGGTGTTTCTATGCCAGACAATATCGAGACTGCTGTAATAAGAAGCCAAACCAATCAATTTGCCATCATGCAGCCTCTTTAAAATCTCATTGTTTATGTATTCGAAGAATGCTGTTGCAAGACTTACTTCACCATATGTACTTGTTGAAGATCATCCAGAAATTGAAAACAAACGATTACATAATGCACCATCAATTGTGAACGAATTACTGTGAATTTTACTTGAGAATTACTGTGAATGAAAGATTGTAAGGATAAACGAGGACAATGACTTTATTAACAAACTGCGGATATCAAACGAAGTATATTTCCATTTCAACGGATTTGTTAAAAACAAAATTACCGTTTCTGAGTATAAGGATCCTACACAGTATACCAGCGTATGCTGCACAGCAACAAATTACCGTACGTTGTACTGTGTCATCGTATGGTACAATTAGCCTCGCAACGACAGTCACATCAGACTGACACATCACCGTGCTGAAAAACCTTGTTCCGAAAAGACTTCACATTTCCACAAATTATTGACACACTTGGGTTTCAACAAGATGAATCAACATCATACACAGCACAAATATCGATGGCTGTTGTACACCAATTGTTTGAAAAACGTATAATTTCAATAAACGGTACAGTCTCATGGCCTCCCAAGTCTCCTGATTTCTGTGCGATTTTTTTCGTGTGAGGTCACCTAAAATCAAAGCGTGCGTCAATCTGCCACGATAGTACTGAAAACCAAGATCCGAACAATTACTGAAATTTCTGTTGAAATGTTTCACTACAAGTCTGCGGAAATATCTACGCGGAGACGGAGCTCGCTTACAAGATGTGATTTTCAGAAAAATTAAATTTATGTTTGAATTCTTAAATGGATATTTTGTTTCTATTTAAATTTAATTAATATACGAGTAACTTATTCTGTTTAAAAATTTAATATTTTATAAAACAATCTTTTCGAAAAAATAATTAATTTTCAAAATTTCCTGTATCCCTGAATCATTCTGTATAAAAAATTAAAAATATCCTTGAATCATCTGATATTAAGAAAGTGTAATTTTTCTTTTAAAAAATGTTATCTAAAAAAAAAAAGGATTATACAAAGGAACTACCAGAAGAACTTCCTCTAAAATAATTTTTTTTTCTAAAAGATAAATCGTTCCGTTTGTTAAAGAGTAAGACAAAAAAATAATGGTTAGTGAAATTAAGAACTTTTTCCTTTTTTTTTCATTTCTATTAAAAATTTAATATAATGTGGTATTTTGATTTTAGTCGGAATACTCATTTAATGTCAATCATAGTTGTTATCCTTTTTATTTTGTAAAAACATTTTTTAATTTGTAAAAGCATGATTTCTTCCAAAAAAAAATATAAATAAATAAATAATAGGAACAAAAAAAAATCCATATCAAAAAGTAAAAAATAATTTTTTTTTCAAGAAAAATTACTTTAAAAAGAGTTACTTTCAAGAAAATTACTTTTAAAAAAAATTTCTATTTAGGCATGACTGAAAATAAAAGCGTGGGTGGTACTCTAATTATACAGAATTGTTTTACATGACCTCTTTTTAGTCATACATAAAATATTTTTAAAAAAGTAATTTTCTTGAAAACAAAATTATTTTTTACTTTTTGATACGATTTTTTTTTTTAATATTAAGTAATTATTTGTCTAATATATGTACAAAGTTATATAAGATTGTATATCTACAGTTGTTTTGTGTGTTAGAAGAAGAATAGTAATTTCTCTTGTTAAATACACTGTCAGATTTGTATAGAAGTGAGAAAATCTACAAGTAGCTTAAACAGTTTTCTTACTTGTTACACAGGAACATGAACATTTTAGCCCCCCTGTAATCTTGTTTTATAAGAGGGTCATTTATTCTTACTTTGCGTTATGTTACTGTTTGTTGTTAGTTTAGTTCTGTTATTTCAAGTAAACCTCATTAAGTTGCAAATATGTTAGTAAATGTTATGCGTCTTTCCAACACCCTTGAAACAACAATCATCGCTAACTTCTTTCCTCTCCTCTCTCCAAACATTATACTAGAAACAGCAGAACAAGTTTAAACTGGATGTTCGTTAGGTTGTATGGAAAACTACGCCATGAGACATATCATTCCCTATTTCCTTTAACGTATTTTCCTGTTTGTTTGTTTCTTATGTGTATGTTTTTAACTTAACACGTAATTTTATTACGTTAATATACTTACAACGGAAATGTATATTTTTTCAAGTAGATACGTTTAAATTTATATTTTAAACTTTATAATGTCATTTAACGTTATTATTCTGTACTTTGTCGTAACAATTATTTTCTAATCTAATTCACTCCTTTTGTAATCAGTCAATAGATTTTCCTTTGAATCAATAGAAATCACTTTGCCCCGTAACATACATCAATTATTGTCTTTTTTTATAATAGTCTAGTCATCAACGGTACAATACCCTATTACTGTGCAATTTTGGGAATCAACACCGATTTTCATAAAAATTTGGGTTTAAGCTCTATTTACCCTCTACTTCAAAATCTACCCTGTGCCCTGTTATGCAACCTTAACAACCACAACCCTTTGAAATATTTTCCAAATATTTTCAAATACTTTGAAAACTTCTGTTTTAAAGGTTACAGTAAAATTCATATTTTGTTATTTCAAATATAATTTACCATTTAAGCTATTAAGTCTTAAAATTATTCTTGCTAACCTAAATGTAAAAAATAAAAATTAATAAATTAAAAATTACAGTAATAATGAGAGAAAATTATAAAAATTTATTTATACTTAATTTAATTTTTTATTATTTTTACAAAAAAAAGAAGGAAATTTTTTAACATTAAACCAGAAAATAACGTTATAATACTTTCACCATGTGACAGATGTTGCTCGATTGTATGGTAATGCTCTGATTTTTCTGTCTTTAAGAGTATGTGTGTGTGTGTGTGTGTGTGTGTGTGTGTGTGTGTGTGTGTGTGTGTGTGTGTGTGTGTGTGTGTGTGTG
>JAAAKQ030506207.1:2687-14457 GCA_010016005.3 Zanna intricata | reverse complement strand
ATATATATATATATATATATATAAATTTAATAACATATAAACCAAGCTATGATACCAGTCATGATAATAAAAAATATAACGCTGTTAAAAAGATGACATGAACAAGATTTAATGCACCGAATGATTGATGATAAGGACCAAATCCTTATCAGCAGTTCAGCAATGCTGCAATAGTTGGGGATCAAATCAAAGTACAGTAGTAATTATGTTTACTTTTATTTCAATACCCATTTGACAAATGTAATTTTGTTTTTAGAGTTAAAAGCAATGTTCATACTCAGAACAAGATCAATTCTGAGCAGTTACTGAGCTTACACATTATTAAACCAATTTAAAATAAAAATATATTATTAATCTTCACATTCATATTTTTAAAACAACTTAAATATAATCTGGCTAGAATGCATTACCTTTACTTCATTGCATTTTTCAGTCTTCAACTATCAAAATAATCACGATAAAGCAGCCTAATTTTTTATTAAATGCTATACTGTCTCACATTAATTATAACCAAAAATTTATAGTGTAGGAGGAATTTATCTTCATTTAATAAGAATATGGAAGCCTCATTCATATTTGTGTAACTTAAGATAAAAAACAGTCTCTATTTTTCATATTAAAAAAAAACTTTTTGGCACTTAACACGTTAGACAGCATGCCTAATATCAACAGTTTCCTACTTAAAATAAAGAAAATCTCTATAAATAGTACAATCCTAGTTAATTAAAAGAATATTGTTATGTTTCTATACCATTTTATTGTTGTTTATCACTAGAACTGTAAGGGGTATTAAAAATATATGATACATTAGATTTTCATCATATGAATGAATTCATTAGATTTTCATTACATAAATTAAATTCACATTATTTTTCAGCAAAATGCTGACATTCAAAATAAAAATTTTAAGATAAATTCAGTTCTTAACACACATTCTTATTGGAAGAGAGGGGAGGAGACTTGGAATATTTTTATGGCAAATCTCCTTCATAATTTTAACAGACTAGAAAATGTATAATTTATGCATAATTTAGTTTCATGTATTTTGCTCGTACTAAAATCTTAATAAAATAAAAGAAAATTTGTAATTACACAATAGGAAAAATTTCTCTCCTTTAAATACCACTATTAGATCATTTGTTTTTTTTAATGACCTAACTTTCACAGTTATTGAAATATAAATATACAAATTTATTAATACGGAGGAAAAATACAATCAAATTATATTCATATTTATAAATAATGCTTTGAAAGACATACGGGAGTAATTACAAAACAACTGACTGAAATGAATTATCATTGGCTAACTATCATATCTTCACCTAATGGTTATAAAAGTTTTATCACCAAACCTATTGCTGCCATAATTTTAATGCCATTTTTTCTGCCATTATTACAATACCATTATCCTAAATCATTAACTGATAAATGAAATGTAAAAGAAAAAGAAGCTATAATGGTAAAAGCTGAAAATAAGCTATACAACTGAACTTCAAACAGCTTTTTTTTTAGTTTTTTTTTCTGGGCAAAAAAGCTTCAGTGTTATCATTGCCTGGACACAACATATTTGTTGTAATATACAGATAGGTACCATATTTCATAAAATAATTGCAATAATAAAATTTCCAACTGCTATACAGCAATTAGCATGAAGTGCTAATACACATTACAGTAAATTAAATATTTGTATAAACGGACAGCCCTAAGAAATAACAATACCCAATTTAAAGTTTCCTTATAGTCACCTAGGATTTGTCAAATGTTTCTGGGCAATTTTTATTTAAGACATAAGGTCCCATAACATGTAATCCACTTTAAACAGCAAATAAATCTAATGAAAATTAAATTAAGATATTGTAATACCTAATAAACAACTAATTAAGATAATACACACAACTAGAAATCTTTTCTAATTTTTTAACTCTTTGGTCAGCAATTCCAATAATTTAGCACAAAATCATAATAAATAAAGTATATGATTTTATACTTTCCATTTTAAATCAGTATCTCAAAATACGTACACATGAATTTCTCCAATGTAATATGAATCAACATAATTGAAGGGTTTTTTTTTTAAATATAGCTTTAATCACAAATTATTTAATTTTTGTTTATAGGACTGCCTGAATGAAACTAATAGTTTTCTATGACTTATATCAGAAGTATTAGAAAATGACCAGTAACAATTTTATTTTGTTCACTGAAAATACAATTTTTTTTTTTTAAAGCAAATTCAGACAAAATCTTCAGAAAAACAACCAAAATCATGTGATATTAGTTGTTTCTCCTCAAAATTTTATATTTAAAAAAAACCTGTGTTATTCTAACTCATTTTACTGGCTGCAATTCTTCCTTCAGACTGCCAAAGCTAAAATCTAACCTAAATAACTGATTTTTAAACTGATCTGATGTCACATGTTGAGCACATTTATTTTAATATTGAGTTCTGATAACTTACTTCTTTACATTATTCACAATTTTTTTATTATTAAAATATATCTAAATCACAAAATAATATTGATGAAAAAATAATAGTGTAATGCTCAAAAAATCAAATAACAGAGAAATACATTAAAAGTATGTGGCAAACCCTATTTGAGATATAAAGTCCAACAAATGAAAGCTAAGGTAATTAGATAAAATTATATGAAAGTTTACTTACATATTTGTATGATCAATTACTGACAAAATACAATGCAATAACAATATTTAATAAAGTAGAATATACCTAATTTAAAAGTTAGATTGTTCATTTGTACTATACAAACTGTCCTATACTGATATCAAATAAAATAAGCTTAGATTGTTTAATATTGAACTAAAGATATTATGTGGATTAAATTTGAGGCCCAATATTAGTTCTGTTTCTTATTAATATAATTTACTAACAGAATCATAACTTTGTTTTTCTCTTTTCAAATGTAACTGTTAAATGATTTGAAACTGAATGAGGAAGATCATACAAGATTTTACAAAATTTAGTATTCAAAATATGAAAAAAATATATACATATGTATGAACAAGTTATATAAGTAGCCTAATATCATACGAAAAAAGTAATCTAGAAATGATCTCAAAGAAGTAAAAATTACTGATATAATTTATAATCACTCATAAACTTTCATAATAAAATACACTAAGTTCCACTGCAATAGCAGTGTAACAAAGAAATTTTTTGAGTATTCATGACACTGGTAGAGGAGAATGTTACATTCAAAAGATTTTTTAAGACTGGTAATTAATCAAAGGATTGTAGAGCCAAACATGTTAACAGAGCAAAGAAAAAAGACAACATAAACCCATACTGGACCTCATTAGAAGCCGTACAAAATTTTTAAGGCAATTTATAATTATTTTAGGAATTATCAGAATAAGAAGAAAATCACTGAATGTTAATGTTATACATAATTATTCTGGAAAGAATATCAAATCTCTAAAACTTATTTAATATGATATTCTATTCCTAAAAATGATTACAAAATCAAATTTCGGTTTCCTCAAGCAGATATTTCCAATTCCAGCAATAAATTTAATCTAAATAATACATCTACAGAAAGACCTGATTATATAAAGGCTGCTGGAAGTTGGCCATAAAGTATTCTTAGTTCAAGCTGAAAAATACTTTGATTTGAAACAAATACATAAAATGCTTATAATGGAAAGTTCTGATTTTATGTAAAATCTCCCTTTTCTATACATAAAAATATCTGATATGTTTTATGACTGCCAACTGTGGCATAATTTTTTATGTTTACAATTCATGAACCAAAAAACAATTATGTTTACATACAATGAAACAACAGTAACAGTAGTAATAATAATGTTACTTTTAAGCTACTACAATATTTTAATATATTTATATAAAAAAATAGTCGCCAAATAAAAAAAAAATGTTGATCCTCTTCAGCAACTATGACAGAAAAAAAAATATTGTGGTCTGATTTTTTTACAACCTTGTTCATGTACGGCAATTATATTAAAAAATATTGTACTTATTTCCTACTTGCATCATTCCTATCACCCAAATGATCAGGCCTTAACTAATATTGAGAAAATAAAGGTGAATTCTCCTAAAGTTCCAGATAACTGAGATTCATTGATTTTAGAAGTTTCTGAAATTTTTCCCTTTATTTTAAAAAAAAGGAACTCAAGAGATTTCTATGATACTGGGAGTTCACTGGATTCATATTTTTTAAAAGTTCCACGACCAACTCTTAGTTTTAAGATCTGCTAGAGCGATAAAGATCTGTTCTGGCAAGTATGATTTTGTTCTAAATATATACTCAAGTCCATTGATTACAATGCACAAGAGAGACAATAAACAACTTTCATAGACTTAAAATCTTTACCCACTTTACAATGGTTTTTTTGGCTTTAAATAAAGCAATGATTTGAAACGATTGGTTTAATGAGAAATACTAATATTTTTATAACTACTTTAACACTTGGGATCTATAAATGAAGAACACTTAAAGTATACTGTCTTTTCATTTTTGTTCCTTTTGTTACTATTATTAAAATATTACACCAAACTAGTTTTTAAATTGATTGAATTCTGGTACTTTTTGATGATTAAATTTCTATTATAATAAGTTTTTTAGAGTTATTATTGTGTTGTATTATATTCCTGAATGATTATTATGATGAATATTAAATCAAACAACTGTATTTATGATAAGAATACAGCATAAATTTAATGTAATTGTAATTATATTGCTGTACAATAAAATAACATCATAAAAACAAGATATGTTGAAATCATTAAAGTATATCTGTGCTAAAACAACCATCACAATGAATACTTAAATTTCAGAACCAACCATAACAAGTTTTTATTAATCTACAAAATTAAAAATTAGCAAAAAGAATTGTTCTTTTGATCAGTTTTATAGTAGGTCCAGTCATTTTTAATTAGGAAAGTTTAATCTGTTTTCTCAAAAAAAGTAACTTTTTGACACTTATTTTTTTTCATAAACACTTTTAATTACACAAAAAAAAAATTAAGTAACTATCAAACAAGTTTAGAATATTTTTTTTTTTTTAAATTTAATTATATATATATATAAAATTCTAATTATTAATTATTAATCATTATCACAATTATTTTTATTTATATAATGATTATATAATAATGATATATATAATTTTATTTAATATATATATTTTAATTTATATTTTATATATATATATATATATATATTAATGTATATATATGAAAAATTTACCCTATTATCATCATAGATTAGACAAGTTTACATTTCATTAACATAATTTAATAATATCAAATAACTTATCAAACAATTCAACAGTTTGTGAATAATTAATTTTATACAGATTTGCGGTTACTTGCCTCCAATTTGTCATGAATAAAGTATATTTTTTTGAGTACAAAGTATACTTACTGAAAAAGTTTTCATCTGGCTAATTTTCCAGATCTACCTCATTTTAATTTTTATTTCTGTGGGATTATATAAAAACAACCGAAGTCAATTTCAAAAATAGGGCACACTCTCTCCTTTAATGCTTCACAAGATAAAATTAACAGCATTTAAATCTGGGGAGACATCGTAAAAATTAGTTTGATACAAGTGACAGTAACAAAATTAGTTATAATCATTCTTAAAATGTGTACAAAGTCATTAACAAATTTTAATATACAACAGAATAAAAACTGGGACTCCGAACTATGAATCATTCTTTATTTTTTTTTTTTTTTTATATTCTGAAAACCACAAACCCTTATAATATTAACTATAAAAGTTATAATTTGCTTATTCTGAAAATAATAATTCCTTTAAAGAATTATACCTAAAAAGAAAGTATAAAATTAACATATTGCTTAATTAATAGAAAAAAATTATTGTTTCACAAAAAAAGACTGAAAAAAGCAGTTTCCTTTTTTTAAATATAATTAGTGATCAAAGGATTAAATTAATTAATTTACTATCAGAAAAATACACAAACATACATTTCATGTTTTATTACAAAATTTGTTTAAAATAAGATAAGTATTTACTGTATACAAAGTAAAACACTAGAATCCACTAATTATTAATGCAATAAATATTTACAATAAACAATAATGTATAAAAAATATTATGTTACAATAATACTGTTTAATTTACATTATAATATCAAACATCAAATATAAAAATAAGGTTCCAATTAAAAACAGTTAAAAAGAAAAAAATGTAGTTTTAATGTAAAAAAAAGTGTCATTATCAAATTATAATACTGAATTTTAAGGCTCTTTTAATTGATTGTTATTAGCATTAGGAAACTGAAATTTTATGATACTTGCAAATAAAATATATATATATATTTTATATTAAACATTTTAATTTTAATTAACTAGTGTTATGAGTACAACAGATAGGAGATTTAACAGAAAAATATCATTTATTACTTTTGTACCGGTAGACCTTGGTAAATACAATATATGATGGGTACATTTCCATACTTTACATTTTCATCAAATTTAATACAATGAAGTTTAAATACTGAAAGAACACACATCAATGTTTTTGAAATATTTTATATTTATAGGAAGCTTTTAAATTAATTTATAAGACTAAAAGAAAAAGAAAAGCCAAAAGAAGCCCTGGTTCCAATGATATCACTCCTAAAAACAATAAGCACCTCATGTAAAAGTTACAAAGAAAGTGTGGAATGGAAGTGGAAATGGCCTTTAGCAAATGCAGTTTCCAGTAATCTTCTTTATTCAGACAAATATATTTCAGCTCATTAGCATGCAAAATTCACCAAAAAACCAGGTGATATTCAGCTCTGCAATTGATCTTTGCATTCTGTCACTCTCCACTAACTGTAAACTGACAATTATTTTTAAAGAAAGAACCCCTCTGACTTATGATGCTAATATTTACATCACTAAATTGTTTTTTATAACCATATTTCTACATATGCAAGGTGCATTTCAAAAATAAAGATGGTTTGCTAATAAAGATGTTTGGCAGTAATGAACTGTACAGTGCACTCCAGATTATATAGCTCATTTTATAACCTAGATATCAGC
Organism: Zanna intricata; assembly: GCA_010016005.3. Classification (NCBI taxonomy): domain Eukaryota; kingdom Metazoa; phylum Arthropoda; class Insecta; order Hemiptera; family Fulgoridae; genus Zanna; species Zanna intricata. Next base: position 7,424 of record JAAAKQ030506207.1, on the reverse strand, counting down.
CATTTTGTCAAATGTTTTTCTCATATGATAATTTGTGATCAAACATGGATTTCCCTACAAAAATGTTAAATTCAAAAAACACCCACACAGTAGCATCATTCAAGTTAATCAAAATGAAACAAATTCAAGGAAATCCAATCAGCTCAGAAGATCAAGAAGACTGTTTCCTGCGATAAAAAGTATTTTATTGAGGTATTTCATGAAGCCAGAAACAAAAATCACAGCAGAGGTGAACTGTGAATAACATTTTCAAAACTAAACTGTACAATTCAGAGCTAGCAATGTGGATACTGTCAACAGGAATTTTTTTTATTTACAAAACACACATGCATGTGCGCATGCATTTGTGTTTTGTAAATAATGTTTTGATCTCCTCATTACAGGCTGAGCCTTACACTTGACTATGTCTAATTTACCTATTTTGTACTGAACTTGTTTTGTACTAAACAAGTTTCTCTTTCTTTTTCAGCCACTGATCATATCCACTACATTCTGGTCATTAACAGTAATGAATTTAAGGCTTAAGTGATTTATTGATGATTATTTAATTTAAAAGTTTTCATACAAAAAAAAATAATTCGAACAGTATTTCAAATAATGAAAAAGTACTGTACAATTTACAAAAACATAAGCATATGTTATAGCACATGTATAAAAATTAATGAAGCATTCTAAAATTTACTTATTTAAAAAACATTATTTCATGTATATCATATAAGACAAGATAAATAATAATTTGAGCAATCATAATACAAATGGTAATTTATTTCACAATTAATAATTTTAATTTACCTTTATCACACATTATTTTTTGTATAAAAATGAACACGTGAATTAAAGTATATATATATATATATATACACACACACACACACACCATTCTTTTCTTTTTTATAAATAATACTAACATAAATTAACATTCAATTCACATACAACAAAATTTAGCCAGCTATTTAACACTTGACTAAGCAAATAACTAACTTAAGAGTTAAATTAACACTACAGTTCTTCAATACAGATGCAAGTATTTGCACAATTGTGAGCACAAATACATATAAATGTTTACTCCTTACTTTTTTAAATAAATACTTAATAAAAATATTGTTTTAAATTTTCATCCTTGGCATAATCTACAGTGATATATCAGAAAATACAGTGATAACACTCAGTTACTAGAAATTCTGTTAACATTTGTTTTACTACATCAGTTGCCACACATCTTATGTTATTCAATTTAAACCTAGAAACTGGTCTAAAAGGTTCAATTTTATAGATCAGTAAAGTTGAAAGAGCTATAATTAACAGGAATTAAAATATAATTAGAACCAATTTAATAGAACTGATGAGTTAAACTAAGGATTAAATGTAGCAGGACATTTTTCTAATACTGTTCAGCTTTATTAAAAGGATAACAATGAAACTCACTTTTGAAGGTATATAAACATTTTATTCATTGAATGAATCTACTGAGGTAAACTACCAGTAGGGCTGTTAAGCTTTAAGTTAACCCAGAAAGATGTTTGCAGTGCAGTCAGACTGAACTCTGCCCAAAGTGAAACAATGTTTATATTTTGTATGTTTTTTTAACATAATAAGCGCTATTGATTCATTAACACATAATACTGAATTCTGCCAAGGTACTGAAGATGTGCCAAATACATTGTATATTGGTTTATTCAAGTTCAGGCAACTGAATTTGTTTAGTTTATGTTGTACTGTCACTTGGAAAGGTTTTTCAATTCTACAGTTAAGTAGTCTGTGAAATTCTCACCCTGGCAATTTTTTAACTTAGTTTTTTGAAGTGTTCATTTCAATCTCTCAGTTTCTAGATTTCTTTTGATTATTTAAAGTTTATCTTTGTTTTTTTTTTTGTATACAAAATATTATAATTATTTAATACAAATATAAAATATTATTTTGATCATGCCAATAAGATAATAACTTAAAAAAATAATTAACAAAAGGAAAGTGATCACACTGTATAAGTATAGATGTTATTATTTTCTTAATAAATATTTTGCTTCAAACATAAAAATTATTGTATAAATTATGGTACAGTACAGATATTATCAAATATGATAAACTATGAAACGTTCAACCATGATAGGTGACGCACTAACTTATCTTTATGGACATACAGCTCAGGTTTGGAGAATACAATTGTTTTCCTTCATCCTTAGCTAGTTTAATTGGTATATGCAACTACCGCAATATGCTTATCTTATTTGTTAATCTACATATACCAACTGTCATTTTCAAAAGCTTACACAGAAGCTTGTATGTGGGAATATGAAAATTGAATTTTGAAGCATATGAAAAATGCCATGCCCAACTGGAATTTAAACCTAGGACTCCGGGATGAAAGGCCAAGATGCTATCATTATGCCACAGAAATTGGCAAATTATAAATTTAACTTAACAAATTAAAAATGATGGAATTATATATGTACCCATACTTCTGACTCATCTGTCATTAAGTTTAAATTACATAAGCTTACTTTAAATAAATATATTTTAGATAAGAATTGTTATTTGATTAATGTAGGTATTATGTTTGCTAATTATATATTGTAATACTTTTTTATATTATATTTTATACACGGGAAATAAAGGTTTATTGATCATTCATTAAATGCTTCTTTTCTTTTTTCTTTTAGAGTATTGTAATATTTACTTTTTTGTGGTTGATAACAACATATGTTTGATAAAAAATTATTAAAATTTTAATTAATGAGGAGCAGAATGTGTCAGCAGAATTCTTGCTGTTCTATTAACATATTTTAAAAGCATAATACCAAAAATTAAGTTCACAACTACAAAGTTAATGTCTTTATCAGTGGTGGCTCGTAGCTAAAATTAGTGCGGGTCTTTTCTGGCCCTTTTCAAGACCATGGTTAAAATTTTCTGTAAAATAGAAGAACTGAAAAAATTAATCAAATAGAATAGCTGGAAGCAGGATAATAATCTAATTCTAAAGTTTATAACATTAAAAAATACGGTACATGGTTTTTTAAGCACATTTTGCTTAAAAACCATATTTGGTTTAACCGAACAAATAATAAAATGTCAATACGGATAATATTTTTTTAGATTATAACATAATAACTTAATAAAATGTCCGTTTAAAAGCAATGTCATCCAATGGTGCTTATTTAAATTTTTATGTATACAGAAACAAATAAACAACTAATTTTTACTAATTACCTTCTCTTTTGCCCTCCCAGCATGTTTTTGGAGAGATTTGGCAATTAAAAAGCTCTTGCTTTCCGCTGCTTTTCGTCTGATCATTACTGAAAAATAACTAAACCACTTTTATATTCCTTCCACCGACTAAACTAGAAAAGGCGAAGAAATAAGAAATATTCCACACATACATGGTGTAAAAAAAAATTACCTTCCACCAGCATGCCAGGGTTAGCACTGTGGAAGCAACAGTGCCCTCTCTCCCTTGCAGCCTTGTGTGCAGCTTCTTACATGATGTGCGCACGCGCACAACAGCCAAACACCATGCTGCTGGAACTGTGAAGCACACAGTTCAATACAGAGATTTTTGAATTTTTTGATGGGATCACTACTAACATTAAGCTTAACGATTATATATTGTAAAAGTATAAGTACAAAAAAATAATTAAAGAAGAAAGGACTCATTATATTAAATGTTATCGATAATATCAAATGGAAGTAGGGGGTGCTGCAGTTCCACAGTGCCTATATGCGAGCCACCACTGGTCTTTACGCATTTCAATAAATCCATTAACTTTTAATTTAATGAAATGTTCTTAAATACAAACTACACTCAATATGGTTATACTCTCCTTGGTTGATCAACAAAATTTAACAGAATAAACATATCTCAACTTTAGTTTTTCTGCACGATAGAAACTTTATTTTATAAACTAACTGATAAAAAACAGATTTATCACAAACATAAAACTACATTATATATACATCTAAAACACATTTATTATTTATCAAAATGTATAAACTAATTCTCACAAAATTTAAGCAACACTATGTAAAATCACTCTTTGGACAGTTAATGCTAATAGCAATCAGCAGCTGAAAACTAAAGCAATTGAAAAAAAAAAAATGTTAAAAGAAACTTTATAAAAATATATATAAAAAAAATCTTCTTCAAGAGAAGAAGCTGAGTAATGAAATGTCATTAACATATTACAGACATCCATAACTTTATGAATCGAAATGTTTATAAAACTGGAGTAAGATTTATAAAATACAATGACAATAAAAAAAAAAAACATAATAAATCAGTAAAAAAATGTTTAATATACTATAATACTAACATACCATTTGATATAATACCAGAACAATATAAAAGGTAAAAAAAACCCTGCTAATTATTTTATTGATAACACAGTTAAATATTTTACTTTTAAACACCCTGTATAAAAAAAATTATAAAAAAACTATAAAGTATATAGTGAATATAAGAAAAATAATTAAATACACATAATTAATATAAAAAGTTTTACAACAATAGGAATGAATGTGAAAGATTGTCCATCATAAGATGATGCTTCTTATGCCTAAAATGTTACATTCCTTTATGTTTGAAACATTTTTTTCTATTAAAGTGATTATTTACAAATAGTTTATTATTTATAATAAGAAACAACATTTAGTGAAAACGGACTACATACTAATTTTAAAAAGATGACTTTACGCCCAAACCTGCACTCTAAAAGCCAAGCTTTAAGATGCCTAACCACTAAATGA
>JAAAKQ030506174.1:0-20062 GCA_010016005.3 Zanna intricata | reverse complement strand
TTTTTTTTTTTTTTTTTTTTTTTTTTTTTTTTTTTTTTTTTTTTTTTTTTTTTTTTTTTTTTTTTTTTTTTTTTCTAGTTAGATTTTAGCTCTTTATCTTGTTCTGTGATATTAGTCTTAGGTTTTTTAGTCAATAAGTTTCTAGTTTTTGATTTTTATTTTATTTTTTTTTAACTTATTTATTTGCCATTTTAATTTAGTTTTAGGTTTTAAAAATCCATATTTAATCCGGGCGATAATTACGCTTCGGCATTGTTCACCCTCCCAAAAAAAAAGAATTGAGTTGATTTTATTTTTTGCGAATTTTGCACAGTTCATGAGATTTTTTTATTTATCTATCATATTGCGAAATGTTAAGTTTTTATCGCGTTTTAAACTGAGGATTAATTAACAAAATTATTGTAAAAAATTTACTTTTCTCAGTTTAATTAATATTATGTTAATATTAGAAGGCTTGGATTTATCGATGAGCTCTTCAATTGTTAGATTTATTGTACAGCCACCGGATAGGAAATCTACTACTGTACTCAGCTCTTTCCACAATTTATATTTTACTAGAATATCCAAAAATTGGCTTAATAGAACCCAGAGATTTAGCTCTATACTTATAGTGTTCGACATACACAAGGATACCGAAATCGAGGTAGAAAATCTATATGGATTTACCGGAATTTTTTCGGAAGAACAGTAGTGAGATGAATATCCAAATACCACATCCATAAGAAAACTCAAGACCTGCCTTCAGAAGGCATCTTATCCTCATCCTTTCCGGTTGTTGAAGACATTTTTATTCGATTAGGGACGACTCATTATTCTTCACAGATCTGTATTGGCTTGCCTTATATATTACCACATAAAAATTTATTTTCTGTTAAAAATAAAGAATCATCTGGGTACTTGTACAAGATTAGTGGAACGCTCGTCTCCGGAATCGTTACATGTATGTTCATTTAAAGTGTGTCAGAAATTTAATCTTGCAGATTAACACGATAAATAAGGTTTTTTACTCTAATCAGTAATAATTTTGTAGATTACATTTTTATAAATTATAAATGTAAAAAAAAACAAATTATAAATAAAAAATAATATGTTATAGAAGTCCATATTAATTATTTAAATACAGTGTTATCAAATAATATAATTTGTTAAAAATGGGAACGGAAGTGTAAAAAGATAAAAAGGCAGTTTCTCGTAAGCATTAATTTTTTTTTTTATTGTGTTGACTTACACGAAAATAGTTCCGTTGTGTGATTTAGTACGGGAGAATTTTATTTTTTTTTGAGAATACACGACTGTCCTTTTTAGTAGAGATTGTATAAATGTTTAGAGACATTGTATAAATCAATATAAATGAACGGATAATTGAACATAGATAATTTTAAAAATATCGGTAATACGAGTGTTCTTATGAGTACCAGGCTATTCTGACAGCACATTTTTTTCTTTTTTAATCTTAAAAACTAGTTTGGTCGTTTTGAGGAAATCCCAAGAGATAACATTAAACTTTACAGGGATACGTTAGTGTAATATATATTAAAGACAAGCTTAACATTTTATTAAGGAGCTTCAAAGCAAAATAATACGGTTTGAACGGTATGTATATGAAGTTATAGTTGACGACGTATATATGAAGGGTTAGGGGACTTTACCAGATGCATTTCTATCTCAGGTTGGGGTTTTTGTATAGCCATCGGATTGGAAACTGATTCCCCTTGTAAGGCTTTAGGCAGAACAACCCTCATCGATTCGCACAAATACTCAGGAAGCATTATAAAACTTAAAAAATTTAAAAATACCCAGGTTTATAGCACACGATTTCAGACAGGACTTACTAATCAAAGCTCACAGAATACCATCTGGCAGAAAAGTCAAGGTTAAAGAAAAAAGAATATAAAAGGATGATTCTTTTCCCGCAGATAGTCCGTGAACGAGATAAACTACAGACTTGTGAAAATTTATTAAATTTTTAAGTTTTCGGTTGGTTGACCGAATAGTAACTCTGTTTAAAAAAAAACTCATTAAAATTTGTTTATATTTGATTCTAATATGAACCAGTGGGAGTTCAGTTTTAAGTTTGAAAGATTAGTTGTGTGGATTTTTTTTTTAGATTTTTTCATTGATAAAAAAAGGAAAAATATATACACATGTATTATTTTTTTGTACATTTATGTATAATTTATTAGATCATATTTAATCAGAAATCTTACTTTCATTACATTCATTCTTTCTTAAAAATTTCATCTGGGATGAAGTTTATTGTTACACAGAACTGCTGTACTAAGTTTAGTATAACTAACTCATTGTTCTTATGATATGACCTACTTCAGAGTTTAATTGATTGTGACTTTCCTGTGTTTCCTTTAGTAGTTTGTAGCCAGAAATTATAATTCTATATTTTCGATCGAGAATTCTGTAATGGAAGGAAATGTCGTTATATTATTTATAAAGATAAGTATATATCCTTCGGTGCAATTTATTTTCATTAATATGACACCCATTCATGTTAATAACTTATCTTGCGACTGCTTTAGTAATTAATTAACATTTAATTTCAAGTATCAAGTAATATTTATGGATATTTCCTTTTAGTATAATAATTAATTAAAATAGACATTAGTTATTAAATTTTATTAAATATGTAAATATAGAAGCATTTATTAAATGTGAGGTCGGTCTGTTAAGTTTTGAGTGTGCTAAAACGGTTATGTTTATAGCGGGTAATGTTAGATAGGGATGGTTTTTAAACTGTAGTCAGTAAGAGTTTACGGTTCAGTTCAGGGACGCCTTGCATGGTATCTGTCCATCACCATCAATTCACTCCAACGACGGGTGGCTGGTTGTACTGTGCAGGAGGCAGCCAGCCAGACAGACAAATATTCTCTAACGTAAGTCTGAAACTGCTGAATGGCGTGTTTTTGTATTGTGTTTTCCTTCAGTACCATGAATATCAGTCACACACACACACATACTCCCTCCATCCTCTTACCACCCTATCCTTTACCCCATCCTTCACTTGTTTTTAAATATAACTTGTTCTTCGAAGTTAGTGTATGTAATATTGAATTCAGCATTGATCGGATGTAAGTTGAACTTAAGTTCTGTTAGGCAGGATTAAAAAAAGGCTCGATTTCACTCGATAAACAGTTCAGCCCTAAGTTGAGCTTTTTATTCACTTCAAAAATTAAAAAAAAAACGTGATTCTCCGAACGTACCTGTAGGCCAAGATATGCCATAACCAAATCACACAAATATCATGTTGACAGTATTTTTATAACTATTGGTAAAAACCTCCATAAGATCGAGGGATCAAGGATTAAGGAAACTGGAGGAGATAGTAAGTAAGGGACTATGTTCGGATATAGAAACCACTAAACTAACAAACGACCCTAAGCAAAGGATTTAAACAATCAGGCATCCGTGTCGCCTTCTACAGAGGAACCTGAGTGATTTTATCTAGGATAATAGCAGCAGTAGTTTTAATAACCATTTTTTGCATCGATTATCTTAAATACATCCTGTAACGTATTACCTTTTCTTCAAGATACTAAAAAACTATCTTACAATAATAGGACTATTTAAGGAAAATTGACGTGACGGGGGAAAAAGAATTCGATTGATCAACAAGTTACAGTCAGCGTCTCTCTGAATTATATAATAGGAATTTATATTGCTTGCTGATTGAATCTGATCAGATGTTTAAATTAACCTTCTATTTTATGTTTATGAATATGTAATCTAGTTAAGAATGTAAGATTCTAGATGAAGAGCGATTTATGTTTTTAATTGAAGATAAATCTTTATCTTTATTTCTTGTCTTTCGAAGTTTCAAAACCCTGGTAGTTCATTCGCTTTGGTAATAATTGTAGAATAAGATTAAAAACTAAACTTTTACATTTTATTTTCTTGAAAAAAAAATGTAATCGGTCAAATTGATTTCCTTTTCCTTTAGTTACTATTAAAAATGATTTATTTCATTTTTATTTAGGCCTAAGCTACAGAAAGAGGATTTAATTTTTTGTTTTACACTGTTTTGTACTATTGCTTGTGACGCATATGAAGCACCTTAGATACTACAATTAGTACTGTCAATTTGCTTTCTTTGATAGTAATTATATTTATTCATCATACAGTCAGCGTAAAGATTAACTTATATGGCAGAATGACATCAGCATTTCGGTGGTAATTCAAGTTTGGAAATTATTGGTATCTTATGTCAGGTCGCTTACAGCCGTTTGATCGTAGTATTTGACAAATTGATTTATCGTGTAACTTCTATTTTTATGAAAGATTGTTTCGCTAACGGAATTCCGTCCAAATATTAATGCGTCCTAGACCGGTTAGAATTACTCATTTAATAAAAGATTCCTCGTTTTACCTAACGGTAACATTACTATGTTGTAGTACAAAGGTTTAGACCAAAACTCCCCATATATATTGAAAGTCCAAAAAATAAATATATGACTAATTAAAGTGATAAAAATTCTTAAATTTTGTGTTATTAAAAAATAAATTAAATTAATTATAATATTATAAATTAAATTAAATTTAATTATATAAATTAATAAATTTAAAAAAATTTGTTTTAATTTCAATTTTATATTAATAATATTAAAATAGTTCAGTATTTGTTGTGTAAAATCATGTCCTTTCTAATTTGGCGGAAATTTATGGAACCTACTAGAAGCAGTAAGGTTGTGTATTAATATTTTTCCAGAAGAATGAATTTTTGTTTGGCAATTTGCATTGAAAAATTTTAGTTTTATAATTATGTAATTATTTATTTTTTCTGGAATAAATTGTATTTATAAATAGAGTAGAAATTAGTAATAGAAGCAAATAGATTTTTCTAGTTTTTTCTAGAAATACAACGACAGTATATAAGCAAGCCGAGGGAACAGATGATGGGCTCAATATGTATCGAAGTTAGTTCCGATCGGTGACACTACTGTTGTGACTGTGCGAAAGTTTAAATTGTTTTCTATAGATTTTGTTAAGTGTAATAAGTGTTTTTTTTTTTTTTTTGTTAAATAAAATATTGTAAGGAAGTCAGATATCGTGTTAGTTATTTATGAATCATTCTCTCACTACAACCAGTATTTTTTTGGCTGTATAAGTCGGTTCTGTTGATAGAATTTTTTTCCAGATTAGCTGTTATGAGTATTCCATTCTCTCTTTTTTAAATTAATTTAACTAATTTTTAATTAATTAATTTCAAGTTACGTAATTAAGATAAACAGATTTAAAAAATATGTATATATATATATATATATTATTCTATAAATATATGTGTGCGTGCGTGTGTATGTGTGTATGAATATAATTTTTATGTCCTTATATGTGTTTTGATGAGACATCAGTATTAAAAAGTATATTTTTTTTTGTTAAGGTAAACACAGTGATTGAAACCGTATAACAAGTGTCTGTTGTGAAATCTTTCTATATTTAAAAATAATTATTTTACTTTATTATTATTATTATTATAGTTACCGTAATAGGTTACAGTTCTAACTAACACTGATTTGTATTGAAAAGGTGTAGGAGTAAAAAGAGGTCAGATAGCCCTATAAGTAAACTGACAGATAAGGTTTTTGAGTTTGGAATTGAGGAAGCTTAATGGGATGCGATCGGAAGGGACGGCTTTTTCATTAAGAGACTACCGAGTAACTCAAGTGTGGTAAGGGACTGCATAGCACTTTTACTAGTAGTACTATCGCTACTAGTACACTCTTCTTTCTGTCTTCAGACTAAACCACTTCGCTGTATTGAAGACACTCTTTTCTTCATCTTTTTCTCTCTCCTCGTTCTATCCTGACCGACATCATTCAATTATCTTTCACCTCTTCCTTTTTTTTTTCTCTCTCGTTTCTCTTTATAGCTATTATAACGACCAGTTATAAGAAAATCTTTAAGCCATCGTCGGACCAAAAGTTTTGATTTTATTATTCATTTATCTAATATTACTTCCTATATTTCGGTTTTTCCTGGTATTTGCGATTAGATTATTCTTGAATTCATCTTTCTTAACTTTATTGAAAATCGCAGTGTCATTGTATTTTAAACTGTTGTATTTATATTAAGTACCCATTCGTTCTAGCCAGATTAAATTGGAATTGATTTGATTATATTATTTCCCTTTATTATTGTATAAGAAATTTATTTACCGTAGAATTTATATAAAACAAAAGTAAAAATTTCATTTGCATTATTTTCTCTTTACTGATTACTCATTTTTTTACTTTATTAATTTTAAAATAACTCATTCAGTTTTGTCATTAAGTACAGTAAAATACTTAATTCCCGAAGGTTTTTGGTTATTGATGCCAATTGAGGGTCAATGATGTACTGTTAATTACTTAAAAAAATGTTACTTTATGACGTTACCGCTGTTTAATTATTTTTATTATTGAACATGATTATTTAATATTAAGTTATATAATCGTACGCGTGCTAAATATTAAAAATAAACGAGAGCTATCTAGAAGATAACTTAAGTTTTGGTATAAAAAAATAAACAGCTATTTGAAAAAATTTATTAAATATAATTTGAAAATACATCTTTAATCTGTTTTTTTATGTAATCCTCCAAATAAAGTGAGACAGTAGCCTTAACTTCGGATGAATTTTTGTTCATAAAAAAATTTTACCTGAATATTCACTCGCTTTTTAGAACCCGTAGAGCGCTAAATTTTTTTTATTTGGCTGCTTACAGACAAATTCTTAAATAAATTTTACACCTAAATTGCTTGATAACTTAAATTATTATTTTTTACATAGATACAGCAAATTTTTCCCTAATTATGTTGCTGAATTATTAACTGTTTGTTGCTTTATTTCTTTGCTGATTTTATTTTTGGCCTATAATATCTGACTTTTGGTTTGTCTCCTTTAAAAGATAAGGTACAGGTTTCAGTTGGCGGTTTCGTGTTTGATCGGTTACATTACCCACTCCTCCTGTATACAGTGTTAGAAATTTATTTTTAATCTAGTTTGTTTCTATTTCTATCCAATTTTATCATTTATATTAACATTACATTTATTTTTGGAAATATTCGAGTCGTTATAATTTTTGATTCGGAAGTTGCTTGAACATAAAAATAAAATTTGTTTAAATATTTTAGTTTAACATTTTCCTATTGAAACTTATATTTATATTTATGAATATTTTAAATGAACTTATATAATTATAGAATTCTAAGAGTTCTTTGTACCAAACAGTGGTTCTTTGTGTACGTACAGTAATAAATAGTTTGTTATAAATTAAAGTGAAGTTGCGAGTTCTATTGCAGTTATAAAAATGCATGCATGTTTGTTGTGTGATGATTTGACCTAGCCCAACCTGATTCATGTCGACTTTTATTTAAATTCCTTCGCTGCAAAAATGCTGTTGTAACGTTGTGTTGATGATTGTATCTTGATAAATCACGATGTCTTAGACTTTTTATGGTTGCCACGCCTTGTTTATAGTCAAGCTCGATTTAAACGAAAACGCTTGCAGTTAAAACAGATGTTTTACTTCATTTTAAATGCATTCGTGTGTGCGCACGTATTCGTCTCAATTTGAGTCGATAGTTTGAAAGAATGTAAAGCGAGTTCACATCAATTTACTTAGTCGTCTTGGAATAGCAAAACGCTTATATTACGTTCTCTTTTATACTTGTTTGTTTTATGGTTCCTATTCTAGTTAGTACTTGTTCGTGAATGACTGAACTAACACATTACGGTAGAATTCGTTGCGATTTCTATTTGACTTTTTTCCTCTTTTATGTACTTCAATATACATAAATATATGTATGTAGCATATATTATATAATGTATATGTGCGCGGCCGTGAACGGTTTATAGTTTTGATATACATTTTGATTTTAAGTTGGCACAATTCATAAACTAGGTGGTGGTGCCAAATTTTTAACACATGCTCTGAAAGTTGGCTAAAATTCAAAGCTCCCATCAATTTACGTTTTATCATCTCATCACAAGTTTTTTCTATATTTATGTTTACGTGTTAATATTGGTTTTTATGTGTGCTTATGTTTAAATATATTTGCGATCGACCGTCTCCGATTAATATATCCATTAATTTTGTAATATCGGTCAACTATTATATAAATTCTATTGTCACTAAATATTTGGGATTGGGGAATTGCTTAAATATATATTTTAAATATTTTACTGTAGTTTTATCTTATTTTTTAAAAGTCTTTTGACTTGATGATAGCGTTATTCAGTTCAGTAATTTTTTATTTTTGTTAACTAAAAAATTGTTAGAAATTTAATCTTTTATGTTCTGAACGCTAATGATTTAATGATAATAAAAAATTATGTATTCCAGAATTAGTTATTTTAATAATTTTATGCACATTAAGAAAGATAATTTGATTCATATCTGAGTTAATTAAATATTATATATTAATAATTTTTTATAAATAATTTTAATTTTAAGCTTTTATTTATAGCTATGGTTCTGCAAATGTGTATATATAACGCAACATTTTTTAGAGTGTGGGGCTACAATAATGTACATATTTTAATAAAATATCATCCCTTCTTTCGATTTGTTATGAGTTATTTGTTTAATATTTTTCGTATTATTGTGTGTGTGTGTGTGTGTGTGTGTGTGTGTGTGTGCGCGCGCGTGCGCGTGCGCGTGATATTTGTTAGGATTGTAAATTATTGCGTTTTTTATTCATCATTCTTCTTTTTATGTTGGCATGAGATTTACTTTTCTTAAATTTAAGTGGAAGGGAGTGTACCGTTATTATTCATTTGATCTTTGATACCCCATTCATATAGAATTCATTGGACTTTACAAGTAAATTAAATTATTGCTGTAGATGATATATATTTCTGAAAATGTATTTATACATTAAATTAAATTTTAAGTTTTAATATTCTCTCCAAGACATTTACAAAAATTTGTTTAAAAATTCAATCTTGATATTACTTTATACCTGTTTTTTTACACAAGGTATTGTAACTTTGTAAAAATATTGATATTAAATTGTAATGCTTTTCATCATTATAGTATGTATAATGCTAATTATTTGGTCTGGTTTTTCTTTTTACCGATTATACGACCGAAAAGTTTCGGTCGCATAGTGGAAGTGCGGGACAAATAAAAATGAATTTTCTTTACGTTTAGAGATATGAGGAATACGAAAATACCATTCACTTAAATTTTGATTTCCTTATTTATTTATATCTAAGTTAGAATGTTGATCCGTTATGATGCTGCAAGTTCGAAGGTTGACGTTTCTTTATCTGCGGTATCTATTTTTGATAAAATCCTTTGGCGTATTGTGGTAGGGTTACCTACTTTTGAGGATCATGATGATTTAGGTATGTGTTTTTTAATCTATAGGTTATGTTGACTTAGTAGAGATATACTTTTCATACGCGTTTTTATAACGAGTCACAGAAGTGAATGAATTGAAACGTAATACTTTGTGTGTAGGGTCTTCCGGTTTATCGAATATACATAGTGTACTGTATACATAGTCACTGTATTCTGAAAATCAGTGCGTTTCTGACTGCAAAATAGTGAGGGCGTCAGAATTAACTTGCCACTGATTTTCTTCTTACAGTTTATTAAAATTATTTCTTTATAATTATTTAATTTGTGTATTTATTTTAATTCGCTTCTTGATTAGTTTACTTATTTCTGTTTCTTATTTATTTTTTAATTCGTCTTTTTTGTAAATTATTAGATTAGAATGAGTTGATACTTTTTCAAAAATAAACAAAATACAATAACGAAAAGCCCTTCTTCTAGCGCAGAACTACGCAAGAGTTTTTTATTTATTTATTTGATAACGGGTTGTACTTTAAAATTTTAATTTAGACTTATCTGTAGTTTTTTTTATCTGGTTAAGGTGACTGGTAAAGTTATATACTACCAACGTAATCATAATCAAAGAAAGTAACATTGTTTTGTATTTAAATTTGATTGAATCTGTTTTTTTTTTCAAAAAAACTTTTCATATGACAGATTATTTTGGGTCATATAAAACTGAAAAGGAGTTTGAAAAGGAGCAGAAAACTGAATCGTATAAAATTTTTTTATCTTAAGAGTTAAGTTATATTTAAGGTAATAAATATAATTTTGATAATACGAGTAGATTTAATTTTTAGATTTGTTTATTGACACTGTGATATTTTTTACATCTAATTATTTTTTAAAAAAGAGTTTGGTATTAGATGATTTAAAATTAATGATTAAATAAATTTTTAAAAACTTAAATTTTAAAATTTTTTGTACATTATCTTTGTGTTGAAATATTTGTAAATTTTTTTTTATTCTTATTTTTTGTTTCAGGTATGATGTTTATAATTAATATGAGCTCATTTCCAACTTCAGTAAGTTTTAATGTTTTACTTATTATTATTATTTTTTTATTTTATTATAATTATATTTTTTTAATAATTATTTTTATTAGTTAGTAGTTAAAATTTCTTCAATTATAGTAACTAATTATTTTTTTCTTAAAGATTTAATCGGATTTCAGCTAAATCCAGCCCATACATTAAAACAATAAAAGTTAGCATGTTTTTTAAATTGTAGGAATAAGATTCCTCTCAAAATTCATAAGTTAAAACAATTTTTGGGTTTATTTTTTAATATAAATTACTTGCAATTTTCTCGGAATTTTTTGAAGGTTCATCTGAGTCACAAAAACAATCAAACTAGCAAAAAAATCAAAGTAATTGACTTTTTACTAGCATTCTGGCTTGAAAAATGTTTTTTTTTTTTTTTTAAATGTTTTATTCTTAATGAGAACATAAAAATCTTTTTCACTTTACGCAAGACTATAGGAAAGAATAATCTTAAATATAATTTACGAAAAGTATTCTCAGTTCAGTTAATATGATCGCTTTGCTGATTTTGTTTGAATTGGTTCAGTTTTTATTTTACGTTATTTTTTATATTATTTATTTTTTTTGTAAAATAATATAATTAATTGTACAGAGTTTTATACTGTGTATAAAATCGGATGTAAATAAAGTAAATTGTTTGTTTGAATTCAGCAGTTTCATTTACTAGTTTGTTAGTGGAATGCCTACACTAATCTTTGTAGGTTATGTGCCTTTGTTATAATGTATGTAATCTTTGTTGTAAGTTATGTGCCTACATAACTTTCTTTACTTACCATGTTTTACTTTTCAGATTAATATTTCACAATTTAATAAATATTACAGAACGATGGTTGGTTGGTAAACGTCGTTTAAAAGACCTTGACATCGTATCAGCTATCTCACTTAACAGATGACTTTTATTACTTTAGAATCAGATGAAATCGATGTTAAAATATAATTCGATAATAAGGTGTTGCGAATATTTGGCTGTCTGTTAAACAGCTGTTACTGATTGTGAATTTAAATTATTATATTGTAAATTGTATTATTAAATAATAATCGGATTTACATTTTAAATTAACTAGTCGTCTTGTGAATTGTATAAATGACAGATGTTAATTTATTATAGATGTAAAACGCAGGCAGGCTCTGTGTACTTCACAATTTTCTTAATGTGATTTAATTTTATTGAATTGAAGTAAGATTGAATTATTAATTTTTTTTTTTTTTTAATCCATTATTCGCTTTACGTCCTTTATTTGGTGAAAATCCATAATTAAAATTTGGAAAATGAGAACGAAATATTTTGATTTTCACAGATTTTATTTAAACATTACAGCTTTTTCAATACATAATACCGAATTTCAAGTACAAGTCATGTGGACACCATATGACTTCCTTATAAGCCTATTACATTACACACACACATATATATATATATTTTTTTTTAATGAAAAGTACGTACAATTTTATTTCATTAATAACTTATGATATATTTTCATTTTTTTTAATTATTGAATTATTATTTATCTTAAAAAAATTTTACAATCAGAGGTTAATAATTATTAATAAATGAATATATTTAAATTAAAAAAAAAAGTTAAAAAAATAGGGGATATAGTCTTTTTTTCTTGTTCTGTTTCGTTTCCTGAACTACCGTAAGGTATTACTTCAAAGGATGAATAAGGATAATATCTATGAATGTGAATGAAGTGTAGTTTTTTCCAATATATCAGGTTGACCAATCTTGAGAAGTGTGGTTAATTGAAACCCAACCACCAAAGAACACACTGGTATCCACGATCTAGTATTCAAATCTTTATAAAAGTAAAATTACATTTACTAGGATTTGAACCTTAGAACTCTGGACTTCGAAATCAGCTAGCTGATTTGCGATGATAGTTTGATTCAAACCGGTGTGTACCCTTGTAAGATCCAAATGTTTTATTAGTTAAAATTATATTTGGCTATAACTCTGGAACCAGTGAAAATAAATACCACCTATGATATATCGTTGAAAAGCTCTCAATGAGGACTTATTACTGCAGTTTTAAATCCAAATTTTTTTTTTTTTTTTTTTTTGGACACTGGTTTGCAATCAAAAATGGGAGTGCATAACTAGATGTTAACAGCAGTCCTAAAACCAAAATTTCAAAAATGGCTAATCGTTTTTGAGTTATGCGAGATACGTATGTACAGAAGCCATGCCGAAAGTACTCAAAATGAGTTCAGGAATAGTCAAAATTGATATTTCCATTGAAATCTGAAAAATGAAATTTTTCGTGTCAACAATACTTCTTTACTTCGTTCTAAGGAAATTAAAATCATATATTTCATTTTCCAATATTGTTTTAACATTATTCCTTGTATTAATTTAAAGAATAACGTTATCCTTTGTCTTTTTTACACTTCCTAATAACAATTAGCGATCAGTTGTTTTCAGTGGAAAGTAGTAAATTAATGCATAGTTTTTTTTTCTTTTTTTGTGAAAATATTGCATTGTAATCTGTTATTTTTAGTAGGAGAAATAAGCATCGCCTGTATCGGCTCCATTCAGTAGTTTACGCCATGTAACGTAGAACTAAAGGTAATGAATTAAGTTCATTAATTTTATGATTTTGTAATTAATTTATTCACTTTAATAATGTATCAACTTACAGTATTACACTACTTTTATTTCGTATAAAATTTTAACCAACCGTAAATGCGTAACACTCTTTGATCGTTAATAAGTTATGTTTATACTAAGTTCTTCAATTAGAGCTGACGGTCCATCAAACTGACAGGAAACTTTCTCAGACTTGTTTTCTTTTTTTTTGTTGTAAAACTTCATTCAATAACTATGTCAAGCACAGTTATTTCGATTAAATATTTGAAAATTTTTTCATGTTTGATACACCTAGTAATAATCATCTAGTATTTTTATTATATTTTGATTAAATTCGTTTATGTAGTACAAGGATATGTCGTATACGTAGGAAGAAAGGGATCTTCTTTCCGTGAAATTTATTGCAATGCCAGCTTCGAAATTATTAATGATTAATGTACAAGGTGTCATTTGTTGATCTGAACATTTTGGTGGTGTATGCAACGTGCATCAGCCGTTTTTAAATAAGTGAAAAGACAGCGGAATAACAGCTCCTCTCTCTTTCTTAAGTTAGCTCCGATACGGGAAAATTATCTTGGATGTGGATATGCCGATGTTAGGAATGACTTTTTTTTATTATTGAACCTAAGATATACACATAAGAATTCTTTCCATTAAAATAATGTTCCAACAGAATAAGTTGTAGTAGAGGTGTGAGGTATTTCTATTGGGTAAAATTACAATTTAGCCTTACTATTATTTGAATAGCATTAGTATCGCTTATTGTATGAACCGCTTACTTATGTTTATCCAGTTAATAATTTGATTTAATAAGATATTGAGAATATTTTCGGTAAATTTGTCTGAAAATCATTTATTTAAAAAATTTACTGGTTAGTTTCAAAAGTTTAAAACTATGTGATGGCTAATTACAATGCAGTTGTAATGACATTTTTTTTATGCATCTAGTAGCGGTTATTATCTTAAATCCTGCAAATCCTTGTCAAGGTCATAATAATTTATCGATTTAAACAGTTAAAAACCGTCATATCACTCGTACGATGTTTTCCCTTTCTCATTCTCTCTCTTGTTAACCGTGTCTCTCTCTCTCTCTCTCTCGCTCGATTCACTATTTTAGATTTAAATGAGAACTCAAGGTTACCGAATTAGGCGATCTACCATACAACTCGTTATTACTGCATAAAGATACTTCTGCTTATACGTACTGTATTTTGCACTCGCTGTAATTTAATCCGCCGACTTTAATCGTTTAATAAAATATTTGTTCTTATTATTTTACAACGGTAGTTCATGGTTTATACTATAATATGAATGTTATTTTAACACATCATGATGTCAGTTATTTTTAAAATCTACTCTTAATCGGCTCGCATGTATATTTTTGATATAACGCGATCCGATGAACTATTTGTGGAGATGAGTATTAGTGCTTTTGGTTACACGGTCATAATTGTCGTTTTGAGTGGGATAGCGGACGTTAATAAATCCTTTATTTCGCATATAATCATTAGATTTTCATTTTTCGTGTTTGCTTTCTTGAAAAAAAATAAAAATATATATATATACAGTCAGTTATAACAAGACTCGTTTCGACTACATTATTCATTTTATTGAATATTTTAATATTTAGTTTGTTTTCAATGATCACTCGTCTTCCCACTCAAGGCCGTATAGCCCTTGTATCCCGGGACTGATACCATTTTATGACTTACATTGTTACATAGGTTGCTGACTGATCCCAGTGGAGAAATAGTTACGGATATAAATGTCTTTATATTGAAAATGCATTTAAAAAAAGTAAAATGTGTTCCATTTTTAAAACGTAAAGAATCATAATTAAATACTGACTTTTGGTTTGGTTTTTGTTAAGTCATTATTAAGCTATCGTCTGAGATCTGAAACTATTGCTAAACGGCCTGTAGAAATACGAGATGTGTTAGGGAACCGATACATCTCAATTTTACATTACATAGGTTAATACGACTTGAAAATACATTTAAATGAAAGTAAGGAATTGCTGTTTATATTTTGTGAATACCTCTCTTCAACTATTAAAAATATTCCCGAAGTTTGTCGTTAAGAATTATAATTAATAATTTGTTACCTTTCTCCAAATTAATTGGACTTTTATTATTAAATATGTCTTTCCATATTTTATTAAATACCAAGGATTATTTTTTCTTCTGTCAACAAGGATGCGTAGTAATTTAATGCTATGTATTATTTAAATTACCATGTTTTATGTATTAGTATATTTTTTATACGGGCATAGATATAAACGTATAGTCTATATAAGTTTATAAATATTCTATAAAAATTAAATTCGTTCCCGTCTAAATTCTGTACATTTGAATCATAATTTATATTTTTATATTGTTTTATATTATTTATAAATGGTGGTAAAAGTGAATTTTACGATACTTATCGATTCAGGTAACCACACTTATGCAATGTTACTATCCTTCAAAGTTTAGAGAGCGTTAAGTGGTGCACAGCAGTTCTACATAGTTGTCTGAGATAATGTTGGCATTGCTAATATAAAAGCCAGTTGTCGGACCAGCATTCTCACTAGAGTAGGAGCACTAGGTTTAAAACATGAATACAGAGACTAAATTTTTTTGTGGATCCAAAATCGAGAGCCATACCAAAAACTGCTGTCCGGGTGGCTCTAGTAAAATGGCTCACTCTACATCGATGTAACCGTGTCATAGTCCCGTTTTTCGGTTGAAACTAGTTAAAAATTGAATTTATCGGAAAGTGTTTTAAACAAAAGGTTTAGAATGGAAAATTACACAGTAAGTACGTATTTACATTTTCCTAACACCATAAATAAACGTGAGAATACTTTTAAATTTACCAAAAGTTATTCCTTTAAGTATCATTTGTCGATGACATTTTGATTTTTTTTAATTATCTGTCGTACATCAATAGGTACTTTGTTTATCACGCGTGCGTTTTGAAACTGTGCAGTCGGCTTCCTCATACCTTTCCGCATAGGCAGTATATAGAGCATTACTACTTACTGCGCTAACTCGTTTTTTTTTTTATCTGATCGGAATGTATCCGTAGACTTTTTATGTAGAATTTTCCGTTCTACATTTTTGAAAAGGATGATTTTTTTTTCTGTAAAATCAATATTTAACGATCTACAGCCAAAATAGTGAAAAAAAAAAAAAAAAAAAAAAAAATGGTTCTTAAATGTTTATTCTTAAATGTTTATTTTGTTTATAAACAAATGTCGGAATGATTAGTCAGGCTCTCGACGTTTAGTATGTTAATTAAGGTATGCTTAGGGATTTTTTTTTCA
Organism: Zanna intricata; assembly: GCA_010016005.3. Classification (NCBI taxonomy): domain Eukaryota; kingdom Metazoa; phylum Arthropoda; class Insecta; order Hemiptera; family Fulgoridae; genus Zanna; species Zanna intricata. The sequence goes on along the minus strand of JAAAKQ030506174.1, from coordinate 3,797 downwards.
CACCTGATTTGATCGACAGGAAACTTTTGCCCGAAATTCATGTTTTGAATTTAATGCTTTACGTACACCCTGCGCTTTAACTGAAATCTTTTATATTTGTTGACTACTAATACTTGTGATCATTTTGAGTATGTTTGTCGTTTAAGTAATGATGAAATCCTATGTATTTTTATGTTAATACTGTATGAAGCTGTAAGTCCGTATTTTCATTATTTAGATGTATTTTGTGCCTAATGAAGTCGGTTGCGTCTTTGTTCGGCTGTAACAATTAATCGCTGTATCCTGAAATGCTCAGGTTTTTTCTAGTATTAATGATGATATCTTATGGTATACTTTTTGTGATTTGTTTTGCTCTTCATATGAACTTTCCTTCAAATCGGTTGGTGAATAAAATGTCTAAAGCCTGTTAAATAAAATACTAAATAAACCTCTGTATTAGGCCTCGTCCTACGTAAGCGACAAGGGCGACACGACGCGATAAGAACAAATGTTAGTTTCTTTATGGAACTGTCCTACGTGAGCGACCAGAGCGATTGGAGCGACATAGCGACGCGATCAAAAATTTTGTTCCGTTCGCTCTTGTCGCTCTAGTCGCCTAAACAGTTTGCTCTCAGAAGTTGCACAATAAACATCGGTAGACGGACTTTGTGAATTTAGTATTGCAGTTGTAAATTTTCGCTATGTCTGATTTCACTGAACTGCTTATCTGTGAAGTTCAAAGAAGATCTATTTTATGGAACATGAAAGATAAGAATTACCATAACAGGAAAGTTACCGACAAACTTTGGGATGAAGTTGCCGCTGCTCTAAACGAAACAAGTGAGTATATTACTTTGTTAAAGAAACATATCTTTTTAATGAAATTTTTACTGAATTAATATTTTAAGTACTTTTTTGAGAAGGTTCTTTTCCTTTTCCAACCAAGCTATAAGTGAGCTTTTCTTTGAAGACAAAAGCACTTTTTAATATTTTTTTAAAGCAAACCTTGGTTTTTTTTTAAGTAGAATTCTATTTATTCTCACCCAAGAATAAATGTTGATGTCATGCCTACTAACATGGAACGATTAGGGTTGTTTGTGAGTTTTTTAAATAAGTGATGGAACTCTCCATATAATGGTCTCTCCAAATACACATCGTCGACAGCGTTTCTGAATTCACTTAGAAATAAATACTTGTAATACGAGTTTTCATACAACATGACTTTGCGGTAAGTAAACATCGTGTGCACTGTTTAAAATTTTCTGATTAAATCGAGATGAGATCGGATCGCTTGTCTCTCGTCGCGCACACGTTGGACAGATACCAAATCGCTCAGGTTGCTTGCGGGATCGCGTCGGTCGCTTCTGTCGCATCGCGTCGCGTCGCCTACGTAGGACAACGAGTTATAAATTATATATAATTTTTTAATATTTTTTATGAATTACCACTTTAATTCTGTCATTGATAAACGTTCTTAAATGTTGACTGATATCAACCGTGTGTTGTTCAAATGGTATTTTATTCCGTTTGAAAAAAAAAATTTTGCCCCTGAATGGTCTAATATTGAGTTTATTGTATTTTTGTTTTTCATTATATTCTAAAACGAACTGGCATGATGAAAACGGTGATTATTAATTTTTAAAAACTGTTTTGATTGAAAAAGAAAAGAATGTTACGATGCGGTTTATTTCACTTAAGTAATGGTTTTTGTAATTTATCGGTAGTAAATTGTGTAGATGTTATTAATTCGTTTACTTGATGTTTTTTTATTTGAGAAAGATTTTTTTGTTCTTCGATTCATTCTTTTGTGGTGAAAAAAAATTCAAATCCAGATATCAGTAATAAAACGAAGTATTTTAGATCTCTCTTTTAATATGACCGTTTAAAAAAAAAAAAGAAAGAAAGAAAAACAAGCGGCAGCTACCGGACCAGATGGTTTCTACTCTTGGTTACCGGGTTGCTTTGCTGCTGCGGGCTTCATAAATACGGTAAACCCATCGTATTTTACGTTTATTCTACAGCCAGCGAGTTAACCGACCAAGTAACCGGCCGGTGGAGGCGGTATCGGTTGCCGCTCTCGCCCGAGGGAAAGTTATGTTTTCTAACTTATCGAGGCATTAACGTTAAAAGTATTTTTCCAAAGATTAATATTTTCTCTATGGAAAACTACGTGGAAAACCGCTAAAAAAAATAATAAATCCTAACAAAAATCCCTACCGGCCACTCGTTACAGACTGTGGAAAAATAAAATAAGAAAATTGCTAAATGTAACGTATGATATCATTTTTTGACTACGTATGATTTTTTTTTTTTTTTCAGTAGAAAAATCAACTGTTGCTTTTTGTTCATAAAAATATTTTGAATTTTTTTTCCTGTTTTAATTTGTTTCTCGTTTACGGAATATATTCAGACTATGGGTTGAGTGGTTTTTAATTGTATGTTAGCCAATATTAAAAAAAAAAATAAAAAAAATAAAAAAACCCATTGAGATATTGAAAATCTTTTCTCTAACTTCTTTTTTTATAAACTCTTCTATGTGAAAAAATTGACGTTTTATTATTTTAATGAATTTTACCGTTTTACCAAACGTGTATAACGTTATCCTAAAAAGATATGCAAGTACTTCAATCTACTTCTATTAATTTATTTGAGAAGTTAATTATATAATCTCTTGACTAATTTTAGTAAAATATATGATTCCATGATTTGTATTTTTTAATAATTAAAGAAAAAATTAATTTAAAAAAAACCGCTAAAAACATTTTACGTATATGTAAATAGATAAATTTTATTTAATCTCACCTTGAATATGTCCTTAAAATACATTTTATATTTTTATATCATATTGGAGTAAAATTTGATTTTTATTTGTTATTGATTCTCATAATGAATGTCTTAAGTATTAAATATAATTAATTATATATATTAATAATTTCAAAAAGGTATTTACTTTTCGAAAATAAAGTTTTTATTTATTTATTTATTTTTTATTTTTTTATACAGTAAGCTTAATATTATCCGAATAGGAATTTGTATAAGCTTACATCTAAGTAATGCCTCGGAAATACTTTTTAAAATAGAAGAAAAAATTAATGGACTACCGAAATACAATCCATGTCAGTTTTGTTAAAACTCAATTCGTTTTTTCTATATTTATCTACGATAAGGTGTACAAACGTGCCGGAGTATAATATATTAATAATTTGGTGTGTTCTATGCCGTTCGGCTGTTATCACGCGTATGGACATGTATGAAATTAAATGTTTGTTTTAGGCGAGTCGTACGCATGTACGTGTTGAAATCATGTGTACTAGCACGTGCTTTTAAACATTCATGTATGTTATACGAATGAATAAAACTCCTCCGCGCTTGTTTAATTTATTTAAAATCGATAAGGATTAATACGTAAAAGAATTTTTTTTTGTTCAGATCTACTTTGTAGAGATTTGCAGGAAAATCAAATTTTAGCTTTTTTCCGTAATTATTATTTTAAATTTTAAATATAAACGTTAAACGTACCTTTGTATGTTTATATAACATATATTGTGTACATACTTATTTATTTTAAGAATAACATTTTGTTAAATTGAAATAAATCTCTTCAAAAAATATAAACATGAAAGAATCATGTTAGGTATTATGGATTAATTATAATAATAATTTAGTAACTTATAAACAAAATAATTTATATGAGATTTATTAATTGTAATATATAGTATTATTTAATTATCATAAAACAACATAATTTTTTTTTTTTGTCTTCAGTCATTTGACTGGTTTGATGCAGCTCTCCAAGATTCCCTATCCAGTGCCAGTCG
>JAAAKQ030506163.1:4204-17592 GCA_010016005.3 Zanna intricata | reverse complement strand
ACACACACACAAGTTTTTATGCATACATACATATATTCATAATAATTAATTATTATTGTAATTATTGATATTACAATAATTTACCTAACATTTTATCTAATTTTTAAAATATAATTTTAACTATTACTAATTGTTTCACATCATTTTAACAATTACAAGAATCACTCATAAGAGCTCATCAAATTTTCACTTAACTGTCTACCATTTAAACAGACTCTACAAAACAGGATGTTACATTACATTATTGTTAAACATTTATTGTAACAACCTTCTATTAAAATTTTAAAAATATTAAAAGAAAAATAAGTCACTACTTACCAAAAATACTTCACTGGAACCACCGTTACCCAATGTGCTTAAAACAGTATATGGTTTATTATTAATATATAACGTTTCACGAGATGAAACCACTTCTGTATTAAAACCTGGATTAGACCTATTATTTGAATGAGTTCTTAATAAACTAGATTTAGATGATCTATTGATTCCACGAGTTTGTTTAATCAGTGTATTAGTTGATGGTGGAGCCATAAGCTGTTTCTCTTGTGTACCAGACTGTACTGAAGTAGATACTGAAGATGGTTTCACTGGAAGTACAGAACCATTTCCACTTGGCACTTTAAATTCTTCATTTTGAATCACTGGTGTCACACTCATATTTTTCTTTTCTTTTTTGTTATTACTATCAGAAAAAGGTTGTTCTTTAATATTATTTATATCTGATGATAATTTATTATCATTCAATTGTATTTCTTCATTTTTTGTATCAATATTACATTCCTTTACTTTTCTGCCATCTCCATTAAAAGCATCGTTACAGGCTATAGGTTTTAATACTGTTGTAACTTTGGGTTCACTTAGTATATTGCTCTTTTCCTTAAATGATGATGAAGGAGGTGATATAATAATAGAAGGTATAACATTTTCTCTTTGTTTATTTTCAATGCAATGTTCATTAAATGTTTTGTTCGGTGGATGAGGATCTTTCAATACACTTGGAATGGATGGAAAATCAAAAGGTTTTGCTTGTATATTATTCAGAGATTTATTGGTAAATGGTCCGAAACCAGGATTCTTACTATCTGAAGTAAAACGATTAAAATGAGCTGGTTCTTGCAATTTATCTTCTCTCTTTTCTTCACAAACACGATCAGTTGAAGAACCAGAAAATAAATTACTTGCATCAGAATTTCCTAATGAATGGAACGATGAAGTCGTACCGGACTGGCAGACTTGATTTTGTTCGATAGGTAAATGATCTTTGTCATTATTAATCTTAACCTCATGTTCATTATCAGAAAATGTTTTAAGTTGATTTTTAGATAAATTTAAAGGATTAATATCATTTGATATGATATTATCAAATAATTTATAATCTGGTTCGATACTACATTTATTCAGAGGATCGATGTGACTTTGTCTTTTCTCTTGAAACATTTTTTCAAATGGTAATTTATAACCAAATCTGTTGGATGTGCTTGTATTATTGGATGTAAATTGAAAATTCAAAGACTGAGAAACAATATGTTCATTTTTGGCTGCTGTATCAAAAAAATTACATATATTTGGTGTTTGAAATAGTTGAGATATACAATTTTCTTTATCTTTAACCGGTTCACTTTTCTTAGTTTCTTTTTCTGAGCGATTTGAAAACCCCATTTTTGAGCCAGGTGTTTTATGGATGAATTCAATACTTTTTTTATTGATGACATCTTGTAAAACATTTGACTTTTGTTCACAACTTTTAAATGTTAAGCTTTGTTTACACTCTGAATTAAAGAGAGGATTTTCAGATCCATCAGATATGATTTCTGGAAACTGATTGTAATTGCCTGATATAGGTGCAATCCCTTCAATATAATTAACCAAAGAAGATTTTTCAGTATGAGTCTCTGAAAAATGATAAGCAGAATCACTTGTTTTATGTGCCAAAGGTATATTTGAATTGTTTACAGATTTTAATTCATCTTTAACTGGAGTTTCACGTAACCAACTTAATACTGAACCGCTTGCTGATCCAGAATAACTGTTTGAATCATCATTAGTATGTTCCTGAACTTCATCAGTTCCTGATAGGGAGAGCTGATTCCTATCTGGGTGTTTTGGAAGAGGAAGTCCTCCCCTTCCAAGTCGTCTCACTCTGCAAGTAAAAAATATACAATTACTAATTAAGGAAAAATTATTATCTTAGATGTCATAACCTGATGCATGCAGAAATTTTCTTAACATTCTTTATAATATTTTAATAAAATAAGTAACTTAGTAATTTTCAGTTATCTAGTAACTTAGAAGAAATTAAGTTCTGGGAATAGAAGTAGAAGTTAACATTTAAAAAAGGGAACAACAGATTGCTGAAAAAAAAAAGCTGAAAAATTCAGCATATTCTACTTTGCATACCCATTAATCTTGGATCTTGTTAATTTAAAAAAATGTATTTTTTCCAATGTAGATTATAAATAAGTTAAATAGTCTAATCAAATGAGACTAACAACACTGCATAGACAAACTTCAACTAGAATGGCAAGGATAATACCAATGACTTGAACTTTTAATTAACATGATTCAATGATCTAAACAAATTTACCATTAAATATTCTTGCATGAAATATTCTTATAAACAAACTTTAAGGCTTTTTATGGCAAAACTTGAAATTTTTTGTAAGGCAATATTTCAAACTACAGCAAAATGATTAAAAACGTTAAAATGAAATAAAAAACACACTACATAGGTTTCAGTGTTCAATTTAAGCCACCACAAATTACTTGCAAAGCTGCATTGCTTTTCATGATAGTTCATACCATTAGTTGTCTTTAATCTGTACTTCCATGGACATCTGTTAAATTTATGTATGCAAGTCTAAAAATTGTTTTTTTCATAAATTACAAACACAAAATAAACCGATTTATTTGAACTTTAGCCGGCATTGTTAGAATTTACGGAAAGGTGAATATGTCAACAGAAGAGCACTGTCAAGTGTACAGTAGATCAGTTCATTACTTTGTTTTATTTCATTGTATAAAGTACAAGGAAGTATTGTAAGTGAGAAAAATTTCATTTTCAGATTTCAATGGAAATATCAGTTTTGACTAGTTTCGACGTGACATCTGTGCATACATGTATCTCGCACAACTCAAAAACGATTAGTTGTAGGACGCTGAAATTTTGGATTTACGACTGTTGTAACATCTAGTTGTGCACCTCCCCTTTTGATTGCAATTGACTAAACCAGAAGTGTCCAAAAAAAGTCCAAAATCAAAAAAATTTAATTTAAACTTTTCTAACTACAGTAACAAGCCTTCATTGAGAGCTTTTCAATGATGTATCATAAGCAGTACTTATTTTCATTGGTTCCAAAGTTATAGCCAAATAAAATCTTAATTAATTAAATATTTGGATCTTACATGGGAAGCCACATTGGTTCGAATCAGATTTTAAATTCTTTTTTAAAAAAAATTTTTTTTTAAATTTAAATATAATGATTTATTAATAACTATGACTGTAAAAAATTTTTACAATAAATAATAACAATAAAAAAATATGAAAAAATCAGAAGTTATTAGTGGAATAAAATTTTATGTACTTTTAAAAATGTGTGTATGTAATTTAATAGACACTATCTAATGAAACATCTGATTATTTAATATTAATTGAAATTTTTAATTTATAATCGTATTATTTTTGGATTTTCTAGTTTAATTTCTGTTGAATTTTATTTAATTATTCTGGAATATCAGTTTAATTTTATCAACATTAAAGTTAACTACAGAGTGACTGAAAAATAGATCCTCACAAGAAAATATAGACTGAGGCACACATGCTCAATCTTTAATAAATTGCAAAAAATTCTTATCTTTTAGATTATTACTCCTCTGACATTGATGGACATTATTCTCCCTAAGTCGGAGTTGATCATCATTTAGTTTATTTGTTTTTTGTTGTCAATCATTTAATCATTCTTTGGTTTGAGGTGGATATAGTTCATATTATATGAGGTTGATGTATCAATTACACCCTGATAAAATATAAATGAAAGGATAGGCCAGTTTGTTCTGCACATTCAATTTAAATGTAACAAATTTTTTCTCTTCATCCCTTTAAATTTCCTGTGTATTTCTTTGAAAATTATGAATAATTCGTGTTTTACAATTAAAAATTTGTATTCTTTTCAAATTTATATAAATTATAAAGTTAATAAATTTGAACATATAAAATAACCTGAATAATAGTGAAATATTTTTTCCTTTAATTAATACTACCTTGAATTGTATTGTTTTTCAACATTTAATATTTATTTGGTGTATTCAAACATACCTTTTGAACAAACAATGTGTTCAAAAAAATGTAAAAATGATAAAGTATATGGCTAGGGATTTTATCAGATGATATTTAATAAATTATAATTAATATTACTGTTGTTTTATAACAAAATTATTTCTTTGATTACATCTCTTAATGCATCTTGTTATTTAGTTTTCACATTTTTAATTAATAAGTAGAAAAAAATAAATAACTTCTAAAAGCTGTTAAAATATAAAACAGTACCTTATCACAATCATGGAATTACCTTTACCACAAGCATAAAATAAACACTAAAAATAAAAATACAAAAAAGAATATTTCTTTTTCGTCAGATTAAACTGAAAGTTAATGTTCAATATAACAGATTATTATTATTATAGACAACAGCACAGTCTTAATTTTTTTTTCTGTTCCTAGTGTGTATGTTGCAATACCTTCAACATTGGAACAATACGCTACCTGATGTCCCAATGAAATGAAGATATATATGACAGACATGAAAGTGAGGATAATCTTGAACAGAGATAGGCTGAGATAACCCACCAGGTTGGTCTGGTGGTAAACGCGGCATCACAAATCAGCTGATTTCGAAGTCGAGAGTTCTAAGGTTCGTCCTAGTAAAGATAAAAATTTTTATACGGATTTCAATACTAGATGGTGGATACCGGTGTTCTTTGGTGGTTGGGTTGCAATTAACCACACTTCTCAGGAGTAGTCGACCTGAGATTGTACAAGACTACACTTCATTCACATCATCCTCATTCATCCTATGAAGTAATACCTTATCGTAGTTCCGGAAGCTAAACAGATAAAGAAAGAAGAAGGCTGACGATTTCTAAGATACAAGATCAACTGAACTCCAACCACTCAAATTTAACTTATCTTTATTAGGACTTCAATCTCAGAACCTTTGATTTTGAAAATCAGGGTTAACTGATATGGGACGATAATCTCACCACTAAACCAATCCAGTGGGTTCAGTCTTAGTGTTATTTTTAAATAGAAATAATATTTGTTTTAATCTATTTTAAAATAAATATTATTCTCTTTTACATCTTTAATGATTTATTTTAAATTAATCAATTCTTGAAGGTGGATCAACACAAATGCATTTAGGAAATATTTTAGTTTTAGCAAATTATGAAAGATTTTTTTCTTTATAATTATTTTGTTTTATTTTTTATTTTATAACTGATTATTAACTGTTATTTATCTATAAACTAATGTTGTGAGCATACATAAAATAAAACTTTCATCCTTTTCATTCATAAACACTTAAAACATAAAACAAATTTATAATTTGACTCAAATATTTTATTTGCTCTTTTTTTGGTATAATTTTCTAAAAGTAACTGTGATTTCATAAAGCTGCAGCACTGGAGAATTTAACAAAATTATGTTACCTCAGATTTCTGATATCTTTAATGATGAAAGGATAGTTTACTATCATGTTGGTACTTTAGTTTTAGTGCCCTTATCTCCAGCCTCTATTGAATGTTTGTTTCCTAGTTATAGAATATAATACAGGTAACAGGATACCTGTTTACCTGAATTTTTTTCTTTAACCCTGTACAGGTCTTTAAAAACATGTACAGGGTTTTAAAGACCCTTCTGAAAACAGGGCACCTGTTTACCTGTACAGGGTGTAATACAGGTATTCAGTTTTTGCAACTGAAAAATAAATACATGTGCCTAACAGATAGATGGAAAGATCATGATCCATGTTCATGTATAAAAAATTTGCTTGCTGCTAATGTTTTCCTTCACCAGCAGGTGCCTTTTCAGAAAAACCATACATATATCATATATACAAACAATACACTTTATTATGAAACTGTTTCTAATTAAATGCAAACAAAACATTTCAGAGACTAGAAATTTTATACATTTAAGTTAGAAAGAAATAGTTGAAAATTACGAGTTGTTTCTAATAAAAATAAGGTCAGATTATTAGTATCTTGTATAAAAATATTTCCTCTGCTTATATACTAATTTTCAATAGACATGATGTAAACTGAATATACTTTATTTCTTTACTGTTTCATCGAGTATTTTGTAAATAAAGAATTGCATAAATGATTTCTACAACTAAAAAAAATAATAACAATACACTTAAGTCATACAACAATATCTATGACACAGAAACAGATGAAGTAAAGGGAAGACCTTACAGCTATCCAGCCAACCAACAAAAAAGTAGGTACTGTAAATAACACAACTTCTGGTTAATCAATCTGGATAGTACAGCAACCTCAAAATAATATACAAAAACCATATTTTCTTTATATAATAATTTCATAGGTGAAGCATATTCCTTTGAAAATGTGTAAAAGGATATTTTCTAATCCAGACTTTGATGCTGGAAAGATTTCTTCACTTCATCCGATTGTACTTAATATATATATGATATCTAATGGCCTACTTGGCCATTAGATATCATTTTTTAGTTGCTCACAGAATTGTATTCCTTTTTAGAGGTCTTAGTTACAGTTGCTCAAAAAGGATGCTTCTAATTAAACTTCATATGCTCTGGAAAGAACAAAATTGCAAAGACAGAATTTTTCATATCTCTACAGTGTTTTTATGCATTATTAATCATGCACTGTGAGTTTAGTACATTACATATTTTGTCAGTTGAAATATTCAGGAAGTCTTCGATAAAGTATAGGACAAAATTTTAACAAGTGTTAAAACATTGTTTATTGGTTTATTCACACTAACTTCATTGATTTAGATGAATCTCCAGCCACTGAATTATTGTTATCTATGGTTGAAAATTTGTTCCTACAAGGAACTAGTGAAATAACACCACTCCAGCACAGCACAACCAGACTAGAGCTAGTATTTGCACCAGTAACTTGCTTATAACTGGAATAGCTGGTTCTCGGTCTCGTTTGAAACTCACTACATGTAATGATTTACCCATATGCATGATATACCAGTTTAGGGCATGGCTGCAGTTTGAAAATATTGTAATGCCTAAGATATGATTGTAGTGAAAGAGAAAAAGGGTTAAGTGTTACAATTGTTTTAAACTATAACTAACTTGACTAAAGGGCTTAATAAGGGTTTAACTCTTGAGAATCAAAAAACAGAAACTAAAAGACTAAAATAATAAAGAATTATAAAAACACAAAAATTATTCAATTTTACTTCTTAGGAAGTAAAACTATAAAGAACAGACCAGAAGAAATAGAAGGAACAAAAAATAAAGTTCATGTAGAAAGCAAAAAGAAGTCCTACTAGACTTCAAATAGTACAAAATAAGAAAAGAAGTCTACTAGAATCAAATGTAGATCTATGAATTTGAGAGATATTCTTAAAAATATATGTATGGAGTAGACTTTACTGTAGTGTAAAATGGATGATAACTAAGGATACAAAATAGAATAACTATGTTGAACTTAAAAGAAAAACCTAGAAAAGAAAGTAAAAGAGAATATTATCAAGCCATGAATATATTTGTAATTCATATATCATGTTTAGTAAGCAGGGTAAAATAACAATATTATTTTTAAAATTACATTGGACATGTCTCTTGTGTAACTTTGCCTCAAACAAAATTACAAATTTCAGTAAAAATACCTGTCTTTCAGCTAATTTTGCTTAGTTTTAACTTTGAAGGAAGTGCAACATTAAACAAACAATACCATGAAAGCCCCTTCCAGTTTTACATCGTAACTGTTTTGCCATATAAAGCTAATCTGGTGACCAGTTTGAAAATCTTCTTTCTTACAGATAATCAGCTCTCTGAAAAATTTTATACTACTGCACTTTTGGAAAGGGGGATGTTTTGTTTTATGTCTTCCTTTATTTAGAAGCCACTATGCTATCTACTGTATTTCATATTTTATAGACTGTGGGAAGTAACAGAAACATTTTACACGTGCTTAACTGCTGCCAAATATCATTATCGTAATGACAAAAATGTTTAAAGCAGTCATACCGTTTTTGTTTTCCTGACTGAGATAAATTAGGAAAACTTCCTGAATCTTCATCCTGAGTAGAAGCTTGAGCTCGAGCCATATACGTCCCGTACATCATTCAAAATCTGAAAACAAGAAAAACATTTTAATTATTGTTGGATATTAAATTCATTTTTTGACAATATTTTATTAAACAATGCATAACCATCACCAACTACAGTGATACACTGCAATTTTTACAATTTATCATTAATTTTATTAACACAAGTAAACAAACAGATGTTCAGTAGTGACACGCCTATCAATAATTTCTACAATCAAGATGAACTAGTTAATTTAATATGAATCATTAAAATTGTTTTAATAATTTGTGCTCATAAACATATATTTATTTGTACAATTTTATAAGCTATGATCAAGTTAACATTGTGCATAGAAAAAATATGAATAAAAACCTACTAAACCACCAGCTGATTCAACAGTTATGATTAATGTGCACACGAGTTGCAAGTGTCTCATCACATAATACATACAAATTATTATTTTCTTGAATTATTACTAAAAAATATAACTTTTTTTTCTATTATTTTGTTTTACTCAGTACAGGTATTAATATTTAATTTTTCATGTTTATTACACAACTTCATTATTTTTAGTCTAAGTTCTTTGTCATTTATCATGTATCTCATTGTCTTTTCATTATTTTATGTGCATTACTTAAGACTGAAAACAAGGACTAATCCACAAATATGAGAAAATTATACATTCATAGCGAAGGTAAATATTTTATTAGCAATGTTATTAAATATGTTGAAGAAGAGAAAAAAACAGATAAATTATTTCATCTATTTCAATTGCAAGCTTTTTATCTCATATTTATCTTAATTTTAGATTTTATATATATATATATTAGGTGGAAAATAAGTAACAAATATTTTAATTCGGTGGGTAATTTTATTCCTTGTTTTATGTGACTCCTATTTTACTAGAATTGATCGAACTGTCAACAATGAAATTGACAGGTACATCAAAAATGAAATATTAAAGGGTCTTAAAAACAAACACTCATCGGGATATAATGCATAACATTTAATATTTTAAACTACTAATATTTAATAATATACTAATATAATATAATGTATATATATATATATAAAATATATATTTAATATATTATATAATTAATAATATAATATAATTAGTAAATATAATATTTACTAATATTTAATACTTTAAGTAACTGACAGATTATAAGTAGTTAATCTTTATAAAAATATTTTCCTTATCAAAGAAAAAAGTCTGCAATGAATTGCATACCTTTCCTGGCTATATGGGGGTCATCCCCCCATCCCTGGCTATGCAATCCATATTTTGGTTTGAAAAATAAAAGATTAAAAAAAATTATTTTTCCATTTTGGGGGTTTCATATTCAAGAAAAAGTTTTCAGGTAAAAGTAATTTTTATAAAACTAATTCTATAAGTGATAAAAAATAAAAAAAAAACAACTTTCCAAAATTGTTTAAAAAATAAAAAAATACTGCCATAATTCTAAATAAATAAAGCTGTAATTTTCTTGGAAGAGGTCAAAATTTTTGGATATTTTTTTTTTCAAGAAATACTAGAAAGTAAGGACTATCAAACAGTTAAGATTTTTACATTTTAAATGCAACTGGTAACTTGCGAGAAAAGATTTAAATTTTTTCTTAAAAATTAAAAAATTTTTTTTTTGTTATCACAGATCAATGTAGTGGAATGGGAAAAAAATTTTTATAGCACTTTGAGATGTAGAAAATAGAAATGCAAAAAATCCCCATTAACTCCTTTTTTGAAGTAAGATATAGCTAAAAACAAAAAGAAAATTATATTCAATTTTGGGGAAGGAAGTGAATATTAAATAAATATTTTTGGTAAATTGTGATCTCATAAAAAAACTTCAACTTTTGTCAGAAAAACATTTTGCTAAAGTGCCCCAGTAAAAATTTGAAAATTTATTCTGGCCAAAACACTTCCACACTTTTCCTATTTTGCAAAAATTTAACACATTCTTTCCCCCTCAATGCAGTATTTGTCTACCAAGTTTGAAGAAAAAAGGTCACAGGATTGAGAGTTAAAACCAAATGCAGGCCAATATATATATATACGTCCATACATATATAAACACTACACAAACTTTATTTTGAGTATCTCAGTTCCTCAAGACAGTCGTAATTACATAAAATGATATCTTAAACTATGTAAACAACAGTTGTAAACAGATTAATTAAAATTAAATGCCCTATAATTTTCTTGAAAATTTCAAATCAAAATAAGTAAAATTTCCAGGATTTAATTTGTTTTTTTTTTACTGACAATTGCAAAAAAAATTTCAAATTATTTAAGAAATCTTTCTTCATTAAAAGTAAGGAAAACTATTCACTTTTAAATGGATATAAAATCATTAAATACAAAAAAAAATATAAAAGAAAAACCATTAGATGAAACGTTTTAATATTATTGTAAAACACATCCAAATAAACACAATGTCAAAAATTTATCATCTTTTCCTGGTGCCAAAATCTTATTCATATGCAAATTTCATGTACAATGGTAAAATAAAATGGTTACTGACCATGTTATAAACATCAATATACATACAAAAAAATGTTAAGAGTCAACATTTATTTTCAATAATGAAACTTTATCGTAGATGAAAGCAAATCAAATAATGCAAAAACCTACAAAAGCAAACAAGAATGGCAGATTGGTTAAAATTAGGGTATATTATATTCTTGTATTAATGTATTTCTTTCCCATGTGTAAATTATCCTGTTGGTGTAATCCATGTGTATACCTCGCGTATATGACAGATGATGGGAATTTTTTAACCACTTTGCAGCAATGGTGCAGAGTTTAATAAAAAACAAAAAGGAAGGTTAGAAGTAGTTAAAAAAAAAATCATCAGAGGGTTATTAAGTGGAAGTTAGTCTTAAGTATTGAGGGATGAAGATGGAAAGGTTTTTATATATACATATATATATATATATAAATTATTAATGCACGTGCAACGCGTATGCTATTCTCCATAGGTCAGGTGCAGGGGCAGGATGGGAGCTCTCCTGAGGAAGGAAATTGCAGGCACTCCAAAAGTGGAGGGACGGTTTATTCCAGTGATCCAGGGGAGACCCAATAAGGTTTCTTTTTATGGGCCCAAGCTTGAGGGCAATGGTTTCTACTATTGCCACAGAACTTTGCAAAGGCTGATGACTTGCCTAACAGTAGTTCCAGCTGCTTGGGGGGGGGGGGGGCGCTTAATGATGGGCTGGGGGAAAAAAATGTAAAAATAAGGGAGCCAGAGTAGCCAAATGGTTTAAGGCATCAGTCGGCCACATCCCGTAATCAACCAGTTTGAAATCCAGCCAGCTGTTTTTTTATATGGTTTTAAATACTAGATAATTGATACCGGTGTTCTTTTGGTGGTTAGGTTTCAATTAACCTCACCTCTCAGGAATGGTCGACCTGAGATTGTACAAGATTACACTTCATCCTCATTCATCCTCTGAAGTAATACCTTACGTTAGTTCGGGAGGCTAAACAGATAAAGAGAAAACAGAGGTTAAAGTTGAATGGCAATTTTATACTAGTTTATCAGCTGTTTATTTCAGAAGATTCACTTCTCAGATTTAACAAATTCAGAATAAAATTAATAATTCGTTCAATGAATAACCAAATGCGTAATAATCTCAACATTCTAAAAAACAATATCCAATTTATTAAAGAAAAATTTTAATACTCTAATCTTATACAAATGAAATTACTCAGTATAAAAGTTTTTACAGCCTGCAGCTACACACATGAAAAAATTATTAAGAGATACTTGTGTGCACAGGCCTCTACAGTTTATGTGCCTTTAATTGTGAAGGACACAAGAGATTTAACAAATTCTCTTGGTCTTATGATTTCCTCATAAAATAATAAAGAAAAAAAATATTGAGAATAAAGTTTAAAAAAAAAATTCTCAAAAACTAGGAAGCCTTGAAACTGGAGTTCTATAGGCTTTTTTCCTACTGGGAAATCCACAACTCTTATTGAAATATATGTGGCTAATACAGTTAATCATTTCACATCCACACAATTCCTAGACATTACTAAATGTATCACAATATTTTTCATACTTTATTAAATACACATTAATTCTTATGTAAAAAAAAAATCTATTACTCTAACAACAAACTATTTTAGAAAAAATAACACACTCACAGTGCAGTATATATGAATAGATTAATCAAATATAACTATTCAATAAGGACTAGATCACACAACTAACTGTAGGCTCCATTTATTAGATTGTTTAAAACCAAAAGTTTTATTTCATAGACGAGAAAAATAAAAGCATGAAAGCAGATTATTATAAACAGTATGATCCTTACAAAAAAAAAATTCTGGTTGAAGCCTTTAAATATTCTGTATATATCTAAATGTAGAGAATAGTTTTAAAAGAACAGAGTACATACTAGAAATGCTATTTACGCTTGAATTAAATATATTCCTGTTTCAGCCCTACAGTAATAAATTTTAGGTTCATATCTAATTATGGTCCGAGAGATCTATCTTTAGCCAAGCTACACAACTAAAATGAATGAATATCAATGTTTGTATAGAAAAAGATTATTACTAAAACTATCATTAAGCAGAAGGTACCATATTACACTAATCTTTCCTCGGGGCGCTGATATTCAAGGGAATTCTTTTTTCTTTTTTTTTTAAATAAGTGTTACATAAAAATAAATACCAATTATACATGAAAAGACAATAGGAAACATAACAAAGATAAAATTAATAGAAGCCTTTGAAATATGCAGTTGCAGAAGAATCCCAAAAATTAAACATTAGAGGATAATCAAATTTGAAATTAAGAGGTAAAGACCTCTTAAGACCAATACTAATAACAAATCATCATTGATAACTAGCCATAGTTGGATAGGATAAAAAGAGAAATTTATGGTTTGTAAAAGAGACAAACTACAATGGTAGGGCATATATTATTATATCCAACATTTTGTTAATCTGATACAGGAGGAATATGTGGAAGGTAAAGCAAATATTGTTATAGAGAAAAACCAAGTGTATGAATGGATAACCAAGGTTATAGAATATAACCTAAAATATAAGTACAAATAATATAA